>CM060592.1:43641807-43844307 GCA_030578255.1 Tiaroga cobitis | reverse complement strand
TTTGAACAGCAGCGTACATGCAAACACTATCACTTGTATATTTGAACAGATATTTCAACTACTCTTACGAAACTCAAGATTTTAGGATTTTTCATTTAATTTGTGTTTGTGTTGAAGGATCGTAATGTTCCTGTTGAGTAAGAAGCGTTTTAAGGAGACTCTGAGGCCGTATGATGTAAAGGACGTGATTGAGCAGTATTCTGCAGGACATCTGGACATGCTTACCAGAATCAAATATCTACAGACACGGTAACACACACACATTAAAACATACTCATATTTTTAAAGAAATATTCTATAAAATTATGTTTTTTTTTTGTTTGTTTTTTCAAATTGTTCACTTGCGTCATTTAAACTGAAATATATATTCTTATTTTTATTTTGTGTAAAAGACAAAACAAAAACAATCTAATATTTGTTTTTGTTTCATCTTCAGAATAGATATGATTCTGACACCTGGACCGCCTCTCACTCCAAAACACAAGAAACCCCAGAAACCACCTTTTCCGTACCCCTCCCAGCAGTCACCTAGGTAAAATCACCCCTAAAAAGAACTTCAAGGAATATAACATTATTATTAACTTTTAACTCTTTTAAAAAAAAGTTGCCAGCCAGCTCCAGCATTTTCGATCATCTTCACAAAAGTTTCAAGGCCCCCAGAATATTTTGTTGTATGAATGTCTGAACATACAGTATACCAAAAGAAAGAACAGCACCTCTGCTTTTAAACAGATTAAAATATATATATATATATATATATATATATATATATATATATATATTTATATTAGTGCTGGGCCGTTATCGGCGTTAACGTGCTGCGTTAACGTGAGACTCTTATCGGGCGATAAAAAAAATATCGCCGTTAATCAAAGTTGTTTTGGGATCATAAATAGCTTTTTCGAATATCGTTATATTTTCGCGCAATTCTAATGTGTAGTAGGCTATGACGCCGCGCCTACTGTCACAGATCGCGCAGTAGGGTATTTTCCTGTCAGGGACACAAGGTGTACTTTTACTTTGTTACGTTGGGCGACGTTCCTCTCGTTACTTTATTTTAATGCAATACGTTGTTCAATGAGTTTATTCCAAGCGCGCTGTGTCCTTTGTATGGGCATGAGCGATGCTCATTTACAAATGAATCAGTCTTTTGAGTCGATTCTGTTCACAGACTTCATCAAACAAGTTGTCAGATGATCTGTCTAAATCGGTTCGCGAATCAGTTGATCTGTTCAGTTCCTCGCGCACTGAATCGTCTGAAGCGCTTTCAATTCACACTCGGAGTCGAAACAGGAAGATTTAAGAGCATCACGAGCGTTGGATGAAGTGGCCGATCTACAGTCTAGTCTAGTGAATGCAAATCTGCAAATGCATCATGTTTTTGCCAGCGATGAAGATCTTTATTAGTTGAACATCTTCGTAAGCTGTCTGTGAATGAATGATTCCACAGGACGATACATTCGATTTCATTTCATTCAGGTAATTCATTGTGTGTGTATTGCGCGTGTATTGCGCAGTGTCATAATCACACGAATAGTTTACATTGATTGAAACTAATTTGTTTAAAAAATGAGGCTATTGCAGTAACAAGGCAGGTTCACATAAAATTCTTATGACATATGATGACATTATTTTTTGATCTAACGAGCATTGGCGATGCAAAAACGGACTGTCGTGCGTATTGTTTTTTTCTTCTTCCAATTAGCCTACTATGTTTAAAAAAAAGGACGAAAACATGTTACTTGTTCAATTAATAAACAGTTTGTTTGATGACAAATCGCTAAAGATGAAATTGGCCTCCCTTTCTGTCATTGCGTTTTTTTTTTTTTTTTTTTTTTTTTTACGATATTCGGCTTTTGCTCCTCGATTGTCGAATGGCATTTTTGGCAGAAATGCACATCCCTACGCCAGGCAAACTATTCTCAAAGACTTACTTTTAGTCATTATTTGGGTAGCACACATATTCTGAATGCCTTCGGGAGAATTCAAATGAGCCATTTTAATCTAGATTAATCTAGATTAATTTCAATATTAATCTAGATTAATCTAGATTAAAAAAATTAATCTATGCCCACCTCTAATATATATATATATATATATATATATATATATATATATATATATATATATATATATATATTATATATTATTCTAAGTTGTGAGTAATGTGGGTAAGATTATTTAAAAAAACAACATTTTGAACAAAAATCCGGAGATTCTGTCCTATTTCAGAAGATGCATAATAGAGCCCTCTACCATATAACAGTGAAAACACAGATTGGTGGGGAAGAATTGCCATCAATGGCAGGGGAAAGAGTTAAACTATATTAATATTAAATGTAAAACTCTCTCTCTCTCTCTCTCTCTCTCTCTCTCTCTCTCTCTCTCTCTCTCTATATATATATATATATATATATATATATATATATATATATATATATATATATATATATATATATATATATATACATACATACAAATGTTGTAAAATATATTTAGAGATTCATGAATCCCAGACATGCAAATCCTCCAGCCACATGTTGTTAAACATTCCATAAATCCATGTTATGCATTATGGGCTATATTGATGCTGAATTTCTGATGTTTTTAAAATGTATATTTACTCAAATGAAGTAGATATAACCGCTCTCATTTGAACTCTTTCATTCAGATTTACTTTCCTTCTGTGTCTTTTTCTCTCAGACATGAGTCATATCTTGCCAAAGCAAGCCTGCCAGATCCTGAAGACCAAAGCATGATGGGTAGATTTGTGCGAGTTGAGAGACAGGTACTCACTCACTCTGACAGCTCGTTGTGTGGCTTAACCCGTTCACGCGTACGATCACACCGGTGTGATCAGTCTTGGCTGGTCTCTGGAGCGTACGATCACACCGGTGTGATTAGAGCGGTCGGTCCATCACGTGATCAACTGCTAAATTCAAACGTGCTTTCGTGCGTTGGCTGGCGCTGAGCCAGAGACCGACGCACTCAGTGCTGTCATATATCACAACTATTGAGTGTTTTCAACCACATAATGTTTATTTTAGGTTTCAGACATTTAAATACACATAAGTACTAGCAAAACAATGATTTTGAGTTTGTAAAATACACACTGATGTCTATGGAAGCGGCAATAATAATCCTTTCCATTATAATAAGACGACACGTTTTATTCATATCAGATAGACATTGTGTAAGTAGCTTTACATTTGACCCTAGTCTTCTCCCAGTTCACCGGCCACTTACTTTCATGTATTTCGTGAGAAGTGGAGGAATTGACGTGTTGTAAATCCAACAGATCCGATTCTCTGAACTGTACAACAAACTAAAATGGCGCCGCCCATCGCGCATACAGCTCAACTAACACAATCCTTATAAAGATGTTTAAACAACAAAACCCATCCACTTGCATTTGACAATCGGAATATCAGTGTTTCATGCTATAGCTAATACATTTGTGAATATTTTTAATAAAAAAGGAAAAATTACATAAAAGCAGATCATCATTCATTCATTCATTGGTTGCGCTGTGTCACGTGACAAGCAATGACGCGTCACCATGGAAACATTAAAGTGACAAGTTCTAAATAACGGTCGCCTTGAAAAACTCACGCTGGGGGGGTCAGTTAGAATATTTTAAACTTACGTGTGAAAGGGTTAATGAATTGTTTGGCTAAACTTTGTCGCACCACCCTCACAGGTGGAAGACATGGAGAAGAAACTGGATTTCCTGGTGGATATGCATATGCAACATGATGTCACGGGCCCCGGCCACATGAGCATGGAGCGCTGCGACCCCACGTTGACCGTCAGCGTCGCAGGCGACCGCGTGTTCTGCAGCTACGGCCCGCCGCTGCACAATACACCGTATTACACGCAATCCAACACGCACCCACTGAGACCAACCGTCCTGCCCATCAGCCCACTGCCAAGCCACTCCCCGTCCTCCAACGTCAGCCAATCAGGAGGCCACAGGGTGGGCACGCCGCTGTCACTGTTGTCGGTCACTCACGAGGAGCTGGAACGTTCGCCCAGCGGATTCAGCATCTCCGCTGAGAAAGAGGAGGTCACGGGCAAGGCCTCGGGGTTAACGACGGGGTCGAGCTGGGGTCGCGATCGCCGATATTTAGCGGAGGGCGAGACGGATTCGGACTCTGATCCCTTTACCCCCAGCGGACCCATTGCACCCTCGTCCACCGGAGACGGGTTCCAATCCGATGGAGCGTGGGGAACACCACCCTAAAGACACACACACTCTTTATAAAGACTACAGACTTTGTACAGCACAAAATGACACATAAAGACACAGACATAATACTCATCATATCTAAATATGTACCCACTTCACGCTTTACCCCTGCAAAGTCGGGCTGCACGATATATTGAAATAAAATTGATATCGCAATATGGTTTAGTGCGATTTTCAAATCGCACACACATCGATTTAATTAAATAAATACACATGCTACCGGCTCAAGAGTGGCACTGCTTATCTGCACGCGTGCAGCCCATGCTACAGTGCTTCACGAGACCACGAGCAGTTTCACTCTGAAACCGGCAGGGCGTACATCTACTTGCCAGCAACCTGTCAAAAATAAAAACTTGATGGTTTACATTTTAAAATACAGAAATTAAGACGTAAATATTAGTATTGTAATTTTAGAGCAACAAAGAAAAAATAAATAAAATCGCCATGGAATCAAAATTGACAAATCTTAGTATCAAATATTGCAGTATTTATTATAAATGATTTATCTGTGCACATCATTATTTTTCATGTGATTCATAATCTTTAATCAAAATAACTTCCCCTCCATCTTGCAGGGCCATCGCTTCTCTGATGATGTACTTACTGGCATGAGGGCGGGACAATAACCTGTCACTCACATGACATCACAGCAAAAGCAAACCACAACCATCAAATCAAGTCCAGCCCTACATTTTTGGGGATTTATTTCACTCGGATATATATCACAACAGAGAATACAAGTCTATCGCAACTTCTGTTTCATGCCGACCTTAATTTTACAGTTTCAAAAAATATATATTTGTATTAAATGGTCGATTTCTTATCTTAGAGTACAACAGTTACAAAACACGTTTTGTTTAATATATTATTTAATAATAATCACAGCAAAAAAACACTATTATTATTATTGTATACTGAATTATACTGGTCAAAACAGTGGGAATGTGCCCTATGCAAACACAAGTGGAAAGATATATTTTTAAACTTACTTACTGAAAGCTGTTTGTGTTATTGTACAGAGTAAACCACTCAGATTGAAAAAGCATTCAGCCCTAAAAGCTTTTTAAATCATTTTTTATTTTGCACTCCCCAACAAAATCACCCTACTCATTCTAGAATGAATCATTCTTTCCAAATATAGCTATTAAGTCATTTGGTGAACATTCCTATGTTCCATATTCTTTCATATTGAATATCGCAATGTCAGTTTTGTCGAATATCGTGCAGCCCTACTGCAAAGCAAAGAGCACTGCATGGAATGCATGCGTTTTATCTAGTGGTAGACACTGCACTTGGCAGATCGAGACTGTGTGGTTGTATTTGACGGGGAACTTTAAGGGAGGAGAACACAACAGATGCTATGCCATTTTTGTAAACATTTATTTTTCTATTTACATATCTTTTCATATGCATGGACTGCATGATTCATCCACGGAGCAGCTAAATGTATCGACGTCTCCTCCGGTTTGCACTTGCTTTCATTTTGAATACTTCGGTTTGAAGAGAGATCGCGCTAGCTCCTTTCTCTGCACACGTTGAGCTTGTTTTTAGTTCCCTTTGCAGAGTGTACAAATCTTTTTACTCTGGTCAGCATGAACTGCACTCTGGGATATTGCATATTTTCCGCAGAATGAACGTCGCCACTAGCTGTTTAAGGACCAAAAGCAAAGCCTCAGTTATCAATTCCTCAAGTGTCTGGCCTTAATCCAACCAATGAGCACATCCCATCTGCGAGCGGCACATAAAACTGCCAGCTCAAAGAATGTTGACACAGTAACGTAGGACCAACTTTCCCATTGTAACCACAGCTTTCTTAGGGTCAACCGACATCCATCACACAAATCATTCCAGGGAAAGGCAGGACTTGACTGTGGGAACTTGGCAAACTTTATTTAAGAATTATTTTTTAACTCTGATCAGCTTATCTGTCAAATTACAGTAATTAATAGTCACACTTACTGAATGTAAGTTTACTCCAAAACTAATACTTAGGTCTTCCAAAAGGTTTCGCGTTGAACAGATCCTGCGTAAATTCACTGTTCAAATGTAAAGTTACATTTAATCAATGTAATCAATGTCAGTTCTTCCCCAGGTCAAGTGTTATTTAGTATCACTGAAATACTTTTATTAATATTTTAAAATTGTTTTTATTTTTCTATTTTGACATTTAGAAATGTTGCCTTTGCAACTAGCTGAAATAAAATACGTTTTTAAATATTTGATCTTATTTCGATAATGCTTATTTTATTTCAAGCAACACAATTTTTTTTTTTATGGTTTGTTTTATTTAACTATAACAACCCTGCCCCAAGGTTATGCATACTTCCCTTTAATATCTAATTATTTTTAATTTATTTATTTTACAATTGACAGTGTATAGATTTAATATCACTGTTTTTTTTAGTCTCCAATCAACCGAGTATGTCTAGATTTAGATCAATTTAAGCGGATTAATCTGAGGTTCAGGTCATTTGTCAAGTCCAGTGTGAATTAAGTGTCGAGTCGAACAGCTGGTCGTGTTGTTCCAGTCAGGGTTGTCATAATTTCCATCTGCATCGTTTGAAATAGTTTTATTCACCATCTCATTCACTTGAACAAGTAGTTCTGACTCAAGGGACTTGATGCTCGGTAAATCTCCTTAAATTGCACAAATGTGAAATAATGCAACACATTAATTTAGGGTTTGAGAGATAATTAGTACATTTTTTAGTAATACAGTAGCAGCTGTAAATCTGTAACAATCAAGACTATGAATTCAGAGAACAAAAGTCTATTCTTAATGCATTTACATTAGTTAATCTGCCATTTATGGGCTTTTCTCTTTGTTCGTTGTCTTTTCAATTCTTTCCTTCTCTGTGTTTCTCTGCCTGCTAAAAGCCTGGGGTTATGATGAGGTCAAGGCAGTAATATGAGATTTAGGATGATGTTTGATACTTAAAGAGATAGTTCATCTATTGAAAATATGACTTTCTTCTGTGGACAAAGAAGAAGCTATTTTGTCCAAAATAAGAATGTTTTTGTATTCATACATTCATACATTGTAGCCTATTACATACAATGAAAATCCAAAATTATAGAGCCATGCGGGAGAAACAATATGTATATTGTGGCCATGAATGAACCATTCTTTCCCACGACTTACTAATGCGTCAGCACTTTTTACTAATTTATTCCCTCATTTTAAGTAACTCATACACACGATATAATAATTTGATCCCTCGTTTTACTAAAACGTGGCCACGTTGTAATAATTCGTTCCCTTGTTTTAGTTAAATCAAAACGAGGGACCAAATTAATAAGTCGTGGGAACAAATTCCTAATTTGTGGCCACGACTGAAATAAAACGAGTGAACGATTTCTTCATTCGTGGCCACGATATATATTTTTGTCTGCGTGTCATGTGCTGGGCTCTGTACAAAACAGACATTTTTCAAAATCTCTTTTTTTGTGCTCTGCAGAAGAAAGGATGTCATACACATTTTTATGTGACATGATTTAAATGCCAGAATTTTCATATTTGGCGAACTATCCCTTTAAATGTCCTTTAAACCTGCGATCATGTGACTTCACGCTGCCGCACATTATCATCTCAGACTGAACACTGGCATCAATCCTTACATTTTATGCTGTGTTCATATCACGTCGTAATGACTGTAGTAAGATGAAGAACTGTGACGCACATCCTTATTTTGCCAAGTTAGACGCGTTCCTGAGTCAACATATTTTGTTGATCTTGGAACAACATTCCTGTCTGAAAATCCCTACCCTAACCCTACCCATAACTTATCCCTAAAATCAGAGCGAAATGATAGGTGACCTAGAAGCACCAAACCCTGGTTGTAACCCTAAACTTGACATAAACTTGTCCCTCAAATCTGATTGGTTGATTGGAATGTTGATCCAGGATCAACTTCTTCATTGAACATGATGTACTTGGCGAAATCAAGTTCTGCACCTGTGACGTTCTACTCGGAGATGTTCATGTACTTGGACTCTGGACTTGGACTATTAACGCCAAAAATGTATCTGCAGAGATCATGTGGTACAAGTCAGAGCTCTTAGAAATTCTGATCTTACAAGTTGTACTTTGCGAGTTCTACAAGGACGTGAATGCTTTTTACAAGTCAGAATCCGTAATTCCGACATTTTGTCAACGCACCTAAACTCAAATGTTTGTGATCTCAAACTAAACCCTGCGATCTATTTTAAACTAGTCACTAAAGCACAAGTGTCCACTGTTAACATATACACTGTTGCCCATTAGCATCCTAAACTAAACCTCTCAGTCACTTATCAGTCTAATAAACTGCCCAATTTTTATCTCTCTTTATTTTATCTCAGACTAAAAACTGTCAATTATTATCTCAGACCAAATACAGCTGCCCATTATTATTATTATTATTACCTAACTGCAATGACTGCTATCTCTTTTCCTGTCTGACTATTGACTACTGATGTACACAGAGACACTGCTGTTTATTGTTTGTGCCTTGGCCTTTTAGAGCACCAGTCCCTCTCTCCCACCCATTACGTTCTCTCCATCATGAATCAAACCTGCCATCATTTTGCTTTTTAGGCCATCCATAATCGTTTTGCTCTCAGTGGTATCAGTAAAGCATCTGTTCATTTTACTAGGACATATTCGGTTGTGAATTTTCCTTTTAAAGACCCAACAAAAGATGTTTTAGTTCTCTCTTTTTGGTTTCAGACGAAATGATTTCACACTAGTGGCCTTCTAAGCTCTTATACTCATTCCAGTTTTAAATAATACTCTTAATTTACATTCTGGTCAAGGCCAGTTTTAATAGTTTAATTTGATGAGATATTATGCAAATGTTATGATGAACTTGATTTTTTATGTTAAATCTTCAAATTGCACCAGTTAGTAATAAAGTATATTAAAATAAATGTTGCCGTTTGTCCTTGTTTAATTCTAAGTAGTTTATGTCTCTAAACAATGACCATGTGAAGTATTTTACTACAATTTGAAATAACTGTTTTCTATTTGAATATATTTTAAAATGTCATTTAATCCTGTGATGGTAAAGCTGAATTTCAGCATCATTACTCCAGTCTTCAGTGTCACACGATCCTTCAGAAATGCTGATTTGCTGCTCAAGAAACATTTCTTCTTATTATCAACATTTAAAACAGATTTTGCTGCTGAATTGTTTGTATATACAAAAAAAAAAATTAACTAACTAATTACACATTTTTTGGTAATTAATCACGCATAATCGCACCTAACATTAAAGTTAAACAATAAAATGTTTAATATATTTTATATTGTAATAATTTCACAGATCATTTCCAAATTAATGTAGAAACAACATATAAAAAAACAACACAAGACAGCATTTTTTAAATATTTGATCTAACAGGTAGGAAATACGCCTATACAGAAATTGAATAAATTATCAAACACTTCACAGTTTTCACTGCATAAATTATCATTTTAATATAGACTAATCCTCATTAAAGCTACAAAAGTTATTCAGTCAAGAGCAGCGGGTGATTTTCTCTGACACCTATCCGATGTCCTCTCAACTCTTTACGCTCATTTGAGACTTTATTTAACTAATTTAAGACTGTGCTCATGAGGATACCCGACAAAGCTGGCATTTTGACATACTTGTGTATTTTTGTCCGTTCAAGCGCGAAAGAGAACTCAATGCGGCCGACGTGTGAAGCGGCTTTCTGTGCGCATGAGTCCTGTGTGTGTCTGTACCTGTGTGTGTCTGTACCTGTGTGTGTCTGTACATGTGTGTGTCTTTACTTTACAGTACTTTTTTTGTATCTTATCGTGCTTGAATAGCAATTTAATAGCAGTTGAACGAATGATAGCGTGATCATATACTGTAGTGCAGCCAATATATATATATATATATATATATATATATATATATATATATATATATATATATATATAATTGATACATACAAAGTAAATAAATTAAGTGAAAGTAAATAGAAAAATGTAAAACAGTAATGGGATTAAGCACCCAGTACTGATCATGAACACATTAGAAACTGCAGCAAAAAAAAATTCAGCAGTTTCTGGTCACCAAAGAGCCTGAATTCAGAGTGCAGTAGAGTTACGATAACAGAATATAGGTGGAAATATTGTGCTGAACACAAGTGGATCTGTAGAGGGGTTGTTGTGGGAATGGCCCGCTGCCTAGTTCTTGGTCTCCAGGACAACAGAGTTTCCCAGGCCTTGCTCTGTCCCAGAAACCATACGCTGCCAAACAGGACAGAGTGCATAAGAAGAGCGGGTTAGCATATACAGGACATGTGGTTTTCATGTTTAAAGAGAGGCCAAATGTGTGCGCAAGTGTCAAATTAAGTAGAGAGACAAGCTACATCTGTAAGTGCAAAAAAGGCTATACTATAATTTGGTCAAATGTCTACACAATTATAGTGAAACGCCCAAAAACTGGCTCTTTAGGATGTGTGAAATGATTGGAAATCACATTTGTATAATAACAACTGCATATGAAATGCATGTACCAGTATGCATGTGTGTGGTTTTGCATAACTGTGTGTTACATTTAGCAGGAGGGAGAGAATCTATATCTGTGAGAGTTTCTTTGTGTGTGAGAGAAAGAGAGAACGATTCTATATCTGTGAGAGTATCTGTGTGTATGTGTGCGTGTGTGTGTGTGTGCTGGTTTGAGAGCAGGTCGTCTGTGTTTGCCAGCTGAGCTCAGGTGACACACTGGAGGGCTATTACAGCCTGCTGCCCTCTCCGGGGACCATGATGCCCTGCTGGTTCTGTGTGTGAGTGTGTGAGAGACAGCGGACAGCGAGCAGACGGCTGTCTGTGTCCTGCAGCGTCTGTGTCTCTCTTCTGCAGGTGAGTGTGGGGTTTTTATTTAGTTCACACTCTTCCTCACACACTCGCCGTTTCAGCTCATGCACTTTGAATATTTAGCTAATTTGAACATTGTACACCTGCTTTTTTATTATGTATTTGTTTTATTATTTCTATATTTTTCTTTTTTATGAACAGTGAAATTTTAGTTTGGATGAATAATTCTGTCTGTGGAAATTCTCTGATTAAATAATTGCTGTTAATTCATCTTTGTATATTTTTCTATTGCACTGAATTAGTGTAGTCCTACTTAATACATTTATTTATTAATTTATTTTCCATTTTACTGAAAGAAACTAGTTTTTTTAAAGAGTTAAGGAAAAGATTAAGAGTTAAGGAAATGTTAAGGGAAAATGATTTCACAAATTTGTTAAAGGTAAATGTCTGCGTTCAGACCAACTTTACACAGAAAAATAATCATGTTTATAAGAAACTTCTTATATAAGAAAAAATATGACTCTCTCTCCCTTCTCTCTCTCTCTCTCTCTCTCTCTCTCTCTCTCTCTCTCTCTCTCAGTTTGTGTTATAATTACAGCAGGCATTAAAAAGGCAAAATCTGATGGACTAACTGAAAGACTGTAACTGTTCCACACTAGCGTTAAAAGGATTTTTGTAGCTAAATTTCTCTAGAGGATTGAGCTGGTGCTGTTGTGCCGTTACTAATGAGGTCTTTCATCTTTAATGTTATTTGCTCATTTTAACTTGTGAACATCATGATCTGTGTAGAGAGCTAGAGAAGAACCGCTGATAGAGGCTAATTGAGTTTGCAGTGACTGATCCACTTTCTGTGGAAATTAATTACAATTGTGAAATCCTGTCACACTTGGCAAACAAAGAGCCTTGAGCTTTATTTCACAAATCCACATGCATGTCCACACCAGAGTCAGAAATCAACCTAGAAGGACTTGAAGAAATAGAAGAAGCAACAAAAAAAGGGACAATTTCCCTGGTAGTTTTTTTTCTGATCATTTTATTCCACTTTAATTAATTTCTGAAAACTATTTTTAAAATGTATTGTAGCCTAGCAGTCGTTTTTGTCTTAGCATATCTTCTGCATAATTTATAGCTATTTCGTACTTGGTGTTGAATGTTTGATGTTTTATTATTTCATATTATTACAAAA
This sequence comes from Tiaroga cobitis, assembly GCA_030578255.1. Taxonomy (NCBI): domain Eukaryota; kingdom Metazoa; phylum Chordata; class Actinopteri; order Cypriniformes; family Leuciscidae; genus Tiaroga; species Tiaroga cobitis. The sequence continues at coordinate 43,832,061 of CM060592.1, read as the reverse complement.
AATATATGCCCGCTTAAAGGTAAAAAAAATGCCATGAAATGTTATTTTTTATTATAGTTTTGTTCATATTTTGAATGAGCTTTTATTCTTATATTTTTAGTTTTCATCTTTATTTTAGTTTAATTTTTAATAATTCTGTTATGTGCTTTTGTCATGTATTGCTATATGGATTTCATTTTTTAGTTAGTTTTCATTTTTAGTTATTTTCAGTAAATCATTTTATTGCTTCAACTTACACCAATAACTTTGTAACTTTTAGCCCTCTAGTGGTTAAAAAACAAACCTGGATGCATTTTGCGGAAGATCATTATTTTGGTTGTGCTTCGGCTCTGCCTGATTGTGCGGCGGATGAATATGACCTTTCACAATAGGCTTTACAATGAACTCGTTTCAGTAAAATACCTTACTCACCTGCTGAGTAATAAAATCACAATTTCTACGCCTTAAAGCCAAGCCAGTGTTGTTTCTCTTTTTTACAACCTCTGTCGCGTTCTCTTTTTGCCAGCAGACTCTCCTCTGTTCTGTTTTTGTTTTTAACTGGTGATAATTCCCCGGAGACACGGCGAGTGACCTATGTATGCAATTTCCCGCGTGTAAACCATCCTGTCAGCCAGATCGAAAATATGAATCAGGGTAAAACAAAAACACGCTTTGTAAGAAGGATTGATGATGTATTGACTCATTTAAATGTAGTTAATTTTGAAGAAAAAAATGTATATAGTGTAGGCCTAGTAGTTTATGCTTTTCAGCTAATATTTATATTTAATTTTAACTAACAATGTCAACAGTTAATAGTTAAATATCAGTTAATAACCCTGGCTTGATTTGGATTTTTTTCTTTGTTTCTTTTTAACAAACCAGCAGTTATGCTATGCGTTTTAAAAAAGGGCGTTCAGAGTAACATGTTGTTGATGGCAGCACAGTCTCAACTCTGCTGTTGAAAGCTCACTGCATAAAATGTATGTTCTCATTACTATGTTAACACTTTTGTTGACTAGCTATAGGCTATGTAATTTCTTAAGGTACAAACAGGTGCATATAGTATGAAATCTTTGGAATGTTGTTGTTCATTGTTTCAGTGTTTTTAATAAACGTGTTTGCTTTGCAGAGATGGCTAATCTCAAACTAAAACATTGGATCAGCATCAGAATCTGCGCTGTCATAGTAGCTCTGTTCCTTATTTATGCACAAGGTTGGTAAATGAAGAATACAAATAAAAATACAAACTTTGCATTCATTTATCTGCTAGTCAAGAGGTAAACCATATGTATTTTCAGTTTTTTCTAGACAAAGCCAGTGGATGCAAACAGAAAAACGAGAGCTCCTGGTGTCCACAGGTCAGAGACTTTTTCATGGAGGACAAGCACCTATCAGAGACAATCACATGAATGGGACAGAGCTCTTAACACACAGATACACATTTTAAAAAGCCACGCAGAAGGCTTTTAAGTGTTTATGAATCATTGCATATACTGAATGTTTAAAATGCTTTTACTTTCTCAGGCATTTAGCCCTAATGATTAGGTCAATGTGAAATGATAAATGTCGGTGGGGAAACCTGGTAATAAGGTTCATGTGTACTACTGGGTCAGCTTCTGTGTGTGTGATTTAGGAGTAATTTACAGAGCATTAAATAATGGTTTTGCAGATCGATAGCTGGAATGTTTCGCGAGGTATAAATAAGCATAATCTTCATTTACCCAGAGATCCCAGCAGAGGACATTGACCCTGCCTCTATAGATCTTACAGGACTCGTCAACACACTCATCAATTCTTCACAACCAGGTATTACAATATATACACACACATATTTCTTTGACTACGGGCACCCTATGTCCATGGGGTATATATGAAGGGCACATTAAAACCATTTGGAAACTTTACATCACGCCTTCATCATTAATTTATAGTTTTGATTGTTTTACCTTTGTCTCAGACCCAGACATTTAATTTTAAATTATGAAAATCAATTATGAAAATATTATTACATATTAGAAACTATGCTAATATAAACAAAGAATGATATAGCATTTCAATATTTATTTTTTGGGGAAATTGTTTATAGTTTTATATATTATTTAATTATTAAAATGTTTAATTATGTTATAGTATTATATCATTGATTTTTGCATTTAGCCATTTTATTCCAAAAACATTTTACAGCACAGAATACTATTAAACGCAATACATCATCTGAGATGGGGTTAAAATGTCATGATGTTTCAGAAAAACAAAATAATAAAAATGACAGAATTCCTGTGACCCATGCATGTATATTGTTGAACACTGTTAGTAGACAAATAAGTTTTAAGAGAGTTCATTTTCTAAAAGTGCTTATTGTTGAAACACGCAAATGCACGCACACATCTTAAAATGTTGTTTTTATGTATGTGTGTTTTCAGGTTCACAGCATCTTTTCTCTTTACTCAGTGTGACGTCACACAGTTCACTCTCTCTCCACAAGCTCACGCTGCTGGTCTACAATAGTAACTACCCTTATCCAAATAACACTGTAACTACAGCACCAATATGACACAAATACGATGTAATTCTGCGTGTTTGCGAGCATGTATCTGTGCATCATGTACACATGTGTGGGTGTGTGTAGTCTCAAACTTTCAGGACATTGAGAGCAGTTTATTTTCCTTGAGATACTGTTACTGTCTGACAAACAGGACCAATGACCTCACAGGTGAAAAACCTCCTTCAGTCGACCTTGATTGCTAATCTTATAATAATAATGATGATGAAATATATTTCTAAATCACTTTTGTGTTTTCCAGATTTCACAGCTATTCTATTGGATGTGATGGGAAATTCCACCAGTTACCTGCAAGAACTATTTAAGTCCAACTCTATACTTTCAGGTAAAGCACCAACTATAATCACCTACACATTCCTGGATATAATATCATATGGAACCTCTGTTTGCCTCAGTATTAATGTACTATAATGTTGTAGCACTGGTCCTTCTCACATAATATGTCATGCTGTCATTGTGTCTGTGTGTGGTCTTGGTAAACCCGTTGTGGGGACAAAATGTAACCTTATAATACCATTATAAAGCTTATAAATCATACTAAATTATGTTTTTTGAAAATGCAAATATGTAGAAAGTTTTCTGTGATGGGTAGGTTTAGGCTTAGGGGATAGAATATACAGTTTGTACAGTATAAAAATCATTGTGTCAATGGAAAGTCCCAATAAACATGTAAACCCAACGTGTGTGTGTGTGTGTGTGTGTGTGTGTGTGTGTGTGCTATTATCATTATTCCAGTAAGTCAGAAGAACAGCTCTGATTGCATATATATCTGTGTCATGGCTGGAAAGACAGGTGAGTTCTAGCATGAAGTGATTTGTAAGAATTTATTCTAAATGTCACATGCGTCTTTTAATATTATACTGCAAAAAGTCATTTTCTTAAAGTGATAGTTCACCCAAAAATGAAAATTCTGTTATCATTTATTACTGTCATGTCCTTTCAAAACCATGACTTTCTTTCACAAAAGCATACAGACAAGAGCAATCCAAAAGAAGAAGAATTAACTCTTTAAAATAATGCATGATATTATTTGATTCGATTTTTTTATTATTATTTTATTAAACCAGAAATTGCACATTCTTAATTAACTCACTTACTTTTAAATGAATGCGCTACATTTATTACTGACAATTATTCCTGCTCTCAGCTACCTTTCATTTGTAATATACTTTTTTTTATTGTCAAAATAAGTTACTACATGTTTATGTTAAGAAAAACCTGAAACTAAAGTAAAGGCATGTGTTCAGACAGTGATTTGTCTCAGCTGTGGGATATGGGCTCAGTCACACCTCTGTTTAATCAGACCATCACAGAGGAAATACCCAGAGGTACGTACACACACACACACACACACACACTTATATTTATCACTCCAACAATTTAATAAATTGGAAACGTGCTGGTCAAATACTATGTTTTTTGCCTCCCTGAAGGTAATATGACATTTCCACTGCTGCCCTTTGGTAAGTCAAGTGAGTTCTGAGAGTGTCTGTTGTCAGCTATGATGGTATATGCTGTATTATAACTTTCTTTATGAAATAATTTATGAACATATAATGAGAATGCGAATATATACTGACCAGTCAGAACCTGTCTTACCCTTACAGTAGTGTGGCATGACCTTCCAAACAACAGTGACCTGGTGCTGTGGCCTAAAGCCAGTACAGATTCCTACCGGAGCAGAGGTATCTTGACTATTTAGGAGTTTAATCTGCAGAAAAGGGTTAAAGGGATAGTTCCCACTAAAATGACAATTAAGTCATAATTTACTCACCCTGGTGTTGTTCTAATGCTGTATGCCATTCTTTCATTTATGGGCCACAAAAGGAGAATTTTGAAAAAATGTCCTGCTTGCACTCGTTTATACTGTATAATGGCAGTGAATAGCAAAAGCCATATCATGGCATGCCATATATTCCAAGTGTCCTGGGGGTGTACAATAGGGTTTGGAGAAAAACAAACTGAAATTGAATGTATTATTGTACATGTATACATGTACCTTCTTCTCCGTGGTGAATATATCCGTTGTTTTCGTCGGAACAAGTTCCAGTCCGGTAATATTTGATTCTAGGCGTTGTATTTTATGTTGCGTTTTTGTTTATCTTCAATTCTCATAACTTGTGTGCTTTTTCTGAGCGGAGTGAACACGGAGTGAACTGCAGCCAAGGTAAAGAATTTCGTTAAACAGCAAATTCAATTTCGGTTTGTTTTTCACTAAACCCTATCGTATACCCCCACTTGGAATATACGGCATGGGATCATTCTGGGATACTTTTGCGCCTTTGTTAAAAAGCTTGATGCATGTCACTATTCACTCCCATTATATGGATGCGTGCGAGTGGGACATTTTTTTTTTTTAATTCTCATTTTGTGATCCATAAAAGAATGAAAGGGCATACAGCATTAGAACAACACCAAGGAGAGTAAATTATGACTTAATTTACATTTTGGGGTGAACTATCCCTTTAAGCAGACATTGGATTGACACTTACTGCCTTCTTAGCAAACACAGAATGTTCCCCTAACGATAGTATTTGGTTCCCGTTTGGTTATTTTTTTGAGAACCAAAAAATTACATTTTAGGAATGTTCTTTTTAGGTTTTATTTTTTGCAACCATAAAATAACGTTCCCAGAATGTTGCAGGGAGGTTATTTTAAAATAATCTAAAATAATTTAGATGGTTATTCTTAGATTCGTTCCCTAATGGTTATTTTTAGGTTATTATTTTGCAACCATAAAATATTGTTCCCAGAATTAATAAACTGTTAGTTTAAACTGTTAATAAACTGTTAATTAACTGCTTGGTTCTTTCACTATTTCCACAGTATCAACCAGCGACGAATCCAAAACAGTCTTGCCAACCACTAGTGCTACAATGACATCATCACCCGTTATTAGCTCGTCAGTAGCCCCTCCCACTATTGTCACTGTGAGGACCACTGCTACTGTTTCTATGACAAACACATCCACTAGCCATCTCACAACTGCTGTGATAACCCAGCCAAAAGCTGATACCATGACAACAAAGCCAACAAAATCCCCACACGCAACTGTTACCACAGTAACCTCACAGACCATCGCTACCATGGTTACCGCAACAATTTCACTGCCAACTCAGAGACAAACAACCACGACAAGCATCCAGCAGCTTACTAAAGTATCGCATACAGAAAAACCAGGCAAGACCCTTCATCGACGCACACACACACACAATGGAATCTGACAAGTTTGACCTTTTATTCTGTTAAAGCGGCAACCGCGACACAGCGGAGCCTTGGCACAGGCTGGCAGGGTTAATTTTATTGTTGCCATGACAATGATTTGATTTGAATGGAGTCAGACCGGAGTCATTGATAGTATCCATAGCAACATTCCATTATTTTCCCTGGAGATTGTTTTGATTGGGCTGGGTCAGGAAAGGTTAAAAGCGCATTAAAAATCAATATACACACTTAAGTCTGTCTCATCGAGTCAACACACACAGGCCACAGTATACGCGAGAGAGAGAGAGAGAGAGAGAGAGAGAGAGAGCGATGAATCATAGACAGCTGAACTGCTTACCTGTTGTCCATGTCAACAGCTCTCAATACAGGTGTCCTCATTCAGAGTGGGAGACAGAGAGAGAGAGAAGGAGCCCTCATTGACCCTTGAGTAGACATTGATTCCAGCAAATTAAAATAGAGATGACCACTAGATGGCACTAGAAGCTAATATAACGTGCAGCTTTGTAGAGAGTACTGTGGCATCTTAGCAGTCTGATCTCACCAAGTGCAACATGTTCCTGGATCAACATTCCAATCAACCAATTAGATTTGAGGGGCAAGTTTACAGTTTGTCAAATTGGTTTACAACCAGGATTAGGTGCATCTATATCAGTGTTATTCACCTATCATTTCCCTCTGATATTAGGGATAACTTATGCGTAGGGTTAGGGATAGGGATATGGTTAGCATTACGTTTTCGGACAGGAATGTTGTTCCAGCATCAAATATGTTGACCCAGGAACGCGTCTAAAGACCCGTTCACACCAAGGACGATAACTATAAAGATAACATTAACAATAAAGATATAGGCAGCATTTTTCAGTTTTCAGACACAGCCTATCGTCCTTGGTGTGAACAGGCCTACACTACATGGATTGAATGAAAGACAACAAAGTCAACGAGAGTAGTTACCCCTTCCATTTGTCGATAAAACAGACCGCCCCCAAACTCATGCCATTGGTTGAGCTAAAGTTGCTGTCTCGATGCTAAGAATGTTTGGATAGCAGACACATAATTCTTGTCCATTATTCTATTTGTCATGAATTTTTTTTCTTTGACAGGATGCCCATGGAGAATGGAGCTATTTCGTCAAGGAAGTGAGAAAGAGGACCTGAAAGAGACCCTTGAAGAGGAGCCGATCTGGGGCAGGGCGACTATCAGCTCAGTGAAGCTGCAGCCATGTGTGTTTGAGCTGTGCAAGTTTTACTCTCAGTGTGTGTGCAGAGGATTCAGTCACAGAGCAGTAGAGTTACAGAGGTACAGCTCTGCACAGCAACTCAACTATTCACAACTAGTCCTAAAACTGACATAAAAAACAGAGATGCATGTTACAGAACACCTACATATATACATATTTAATGGGGTCCAAAAGTCTGATGTCATATTGACAGTCTGGGAATCAAAGTGCATAAATAAACAAAGATTTAAGATTTGATTTTTTTTATAGTAAATAATAGATTTGTAACAATGAGGCAAGGACTAAGCGGAGAGAGAATCCACATGCAAGCACTACTTTAATAAAACAAACAGGTAATCCAGGGCAAACAACAGAACACGGCCCTCAGGACATGAACACTACAAGCAACAACGACCGACAAACAACAACTGAAGCACAGAGGTTTAAATATACATGCAAACAAGCTGAACGAGATAACAAGGGGGCGGGGCTAATTAGAAACACCTGGAGAGACTCATAAACATAAGGGGAACTGCTAACATGGGACAAGACAGGGGAACACAGACATGAATCATGACAACGCTATTTCTAAGTCAATTAAATATGCAAATTTGTGACACTGACCATGTGACCCCCATTGTACAAAAAAGGTCATTAAAGGACTTTAAAGGTCATATTTCCTTGCTTTCATGAAGCCTGAGCGCTGCTGTCATTAAGACAAAAGGGATAAACCAGATATTAAGACATTCTGAAATTCATGTTCATTTTTCAGTTAATATGCTCAAATGTTTATATTAGCTTATATCCTTTATAGTAAAGGAATATTGCAGCTGCCAGTCTCTGCTTTAATCGAGGAGTTTAAGTGTGCCAAGGTCAGACTGGAAATGACCTTAGTTGAGTCACGCGACAAATGTGTAAGGGAGGCAGCCCCTGTGTTAAAAACTGGTAGAAAGTGGTCAGCAAAGAAATCTGTAGTAGAGGCAAAGGCTGACCTTCAAATTGGGGATATCGTGGGACAGGTACAGCATGGAAGAGGGGGTTTTGGGCTCAGTTTAGCTCCTCCTAAATGGCACAAGGCAGGCCCAGCTCAAAGGAGGAAGCTGGTAGTCAACGAGGTGCGAAAGCAGGAGGAGAGGATGAGGTGTATAAAGGCCATTTCCCAGCCAAGCAGGGAGAGTGGATGAGATGGGAGAATGTAGAACAACGTAAAATGGGCTGGGAAGACCTTTGGTCAATGGAAGAGAGTAGGATCAGTTTCCTTATCAGGTCAACATATGATGTTCTCCCATCACCGCAGAACCCAAACCTCTGGGTAGGAGAGGATCCCTCTTGTCCTTTGTGTTCATCACCTGCCACATTAAGGCACATTTTGACAGGATGTAAGGTGGCTCTTAGCCAGGGTCGGTTTACTTGGCGCCATGAGCAAGTATTGCGATGTTTGGCTTTAGCATTGGAAGGCAAGCGTAGTATGACCAATAAGTTGCCGCCTGTTCTAGCAAAACATTACACACAGAAGACAATATTCCTCCGCCCAGGCGAGCAACCACCAAGAAAAGGTGCTAACACCAATTCTCGCCCAGGACAACTGGAAGCTGCTGGGGACTGGAAAATGCTGGCTGATCTTGATCAACGGCTTATTTTTCCACCTGAGATTGGCACCACTAACCTACGACCAGATATTGTTTTGTGGTCTGGATCAGCGCGCATTGTTCAACTGATAGAGTTAACAGTGCCATGGGAGGATGCTGTAGATGAGGCATATGAGAGGAAGAAACTGCGGTATGCTCATCGGGCCACTGAAGCAGAACAGCGAGGATGGAGAGTCCAGGTTTATACAGTGGAAGTGGGTTGTCGAGGTTTTGTGGCACACTCTACCACCCGGTTCCTCAGAGACGTCGGATTCAGTGGCCAAGAGTTGCGTCACACAGTAAAGACCTTATCTGAAGCAGCAGAGAGGAGCAGAAACTGGCTGTGGTTGAGACGGAAATATTCTGGCTGGCTGTGTACAGGCCGCCACGCTACGGTTTCGTAGAATTCTTGAAAACTTGAAGAGTCTGTTGGTTTATTTGTATAGTGTGTATAGTATTTACAGTCAATACGTTCCTGTGTATATTGCGTGAATGATGGGTGGTTGGGCAGATATTGTGTTTTTGCGGTAGGTGGTATGCCATACGGAACCGTTGCCACTGAAACTGCATATTAACGCACCAGTGGGGCTCGACAGCCTTAGTCAAACGGGTTGGCCCATATGGTTGGGTTGCGGAGAGATTGTGGTTAGGTCTCAGCAGCAGGAGGGATGTAGAGGTCAGTAAGCTGGGCTGAGTTGAGTGGGGGACGGAGGTGGGTGACTCTGGGACGCCAGAGTCACTGTCAAGCCCTCTTGAGGTGTCGTGGGCTAGTCGACGAAACACTGAGGACGGAAGGTGCCCACTTGAAGACCCTAGAGATGTCCCCTACTTGGCTCAATCCAGACGGTTGTCGTGCTGGTCCACTAGGTAGACCACACTGTAGTTGCAGCCGTCGTGTGTGCTGACGCGCCAAGTACACTGCAGTCGTTAACGCCGGACAGAAGGGGAGTCACACCACCATATGGAAAGAAGCGTAAATGGGTGAAGCATAGTTTCTTAGTGTTGCTTATCTTGGCGAAAGCCAAGTACAAATCAGCATGAAGTTTTAACATCTACTCTCGTGTAATGGAAATCAAATTATATTTCAGAAAACTGCAAAACAGAAGTGAAAGTACTGACAGCATAAGTGATCTCAGACTTTCGGAACCTATGTCACAGTTTTGGTTATAAAATCAATAGTATCAGGGAGTAAGACAGTAATTTAGCATATATCCTCAATATTATTAATTGTATAAACAAGATGGTCAATATTTTTGTGCTCTACAGATACTGTGTGGACAGCCATCGCTGGTACGAGAGACATACAGCAGAGGTTTGCAGTCGGATGAGGAGAGTCACTTTTTCCAAAAGTGAGTTACACAACGTCAACAAATCTAACCCTAACAGAGATCAAATCACAACATGCTATCATATAATAAAAAATATTTACATATATTATCATACAAAAAATGTCATCACACACCTTCACTGAAAGTCCATTAAAATCAGCAGCAACAGCAGAAAGAAATTCGAGATTATTGAAAACCCTGCATTATTCCTTCTTCTACAATTAGTTTAATCAAGTTTTGATTAAACTAATTGTAGTTTACAATTAGTTTAATCCCCCCCCCCCCCCCCACCACCACACACACACACACACACACACACACACACACACACACACACAGGTCACTGTTAAAGACAGGCCTCATTAAAGAATCTGTACATTATACCTGCATTTGGATCTGAACTCATTAAAGTGTGTGTGCATGTGTGCATGTGTGTATGTGTGATACAATAAAACACACTCTTCCTACAAGACTAATGATGTCTAAGGTCAGTCTTGATGGTGAAGAGTATTTTGCAGGATACAGATATAATAAGATGAAATAGGCTGCAGGCAGACTTGATTGTAGTGTGTCTCCAGCGGTAAAACTGCTTAGTCGCTGAATAATCTCATGGCATTTGAGGCCACATACAGCTCCTTGTTTACCTACCATACAACCATTCTCAATTATCATTTTCTGATGTCAGACATGAGCTGATTAAGCAGAAATGCACAGATACTACACCAGTCACCTGAGGGCAAATCCTACAGGAATATATACAGAGTTTGGAATCAATCCTGAAAGATCCTAATTGGATAAAATAAGAATAAAGTGTCCTACTGGATGAATTGGATGTTATTCCATATTAGATATTGAGTAACATATCTTGTATTGTATTGAAATAACGTTTTTCTACTGGACAGTTAAAGGGACTTACACAGGAAGCGTTTCTTTATATAGTAAATTATGTTCATTTTAAAGTCATACAGGACATTCTATTCCACTGAGAATCTCAATAATCCTATTGGAAACTACACTCACCGGCCACTTTATTAGGTACATCTGTTCAACTGCTCTTTAATGCAAATATCTAATCAGCAGCTCAATGCGTTTAGGCATGTAGACATGGGCTGCATCTGAAAACTTGGGCAACTGACTTGTTTGCCTCACTTCCCTATCAGGCAATGATTTTGCAGGCAGAGTTTGCGTTTCACAATGAAACTGAACCGAGGCAGCGTAACGGTTTAATGATCTACAGCAAAACAGAGCGAGATTTGGTGATAACTAAGTGAATATTTAATTACTATGATAGTAATTTCTCGCTAGAAATGACATCAGAAGTGGGTAACGTTGGTCAAAAACATACATTTATACACAAATTGACAGCAAGCGCAACTTTTAGATGCCATATTTCTTTTTCTAGTTAAACTGTCACAGAATGGAAAGCACAGGATTGTGGGATATCAAAGGCAGCGAAGGATAGATCTGCTGCCTTATAAAATCAATCAGATGAAGGTATCTCAGGAGACAACATTGGATTCTGACGTGCCTTGATGCCTTCCTACCTTAGAATGCATCCTCCAAAGGCAGCATTTTTCAGTTTTTGGATGCAGCCATGGTCAAGACGATCTGCTGAAGACGAAACTGAGCATCAGAATGGGGAAGGTGATTTAAGTGACTTTGAATGTGGTATGGCTGTTGGTGCCAGATGGGCAGGTCGGAGTATTTCAGAAACTGCTGATCTACTGGGATTTTCTCACACTGCCATCTCTAGGGTTTACAAAGAATGGCCAGAAAAAGAGGAAATATCCAGTGAGTAGCAGTTCTGTGGTTGAAGATAGTCTTCTCAGAGGTCAGATGAGAATGGACAGATTGGTTCGAACTGCTAGAAAGGCAACAGTAACTTGTTACAACCGAGGTCTGCAAAAAAGCAATGTCAATAGAAAATTGGAAAGCCTTTGCCTGGTCTGATGAGTCTCAATTTCTGCTGCAACAGTCAGATGTTAGGGTCAGAATTTGGTGTAAACAACATGAAAGCCTGGATCCATCCTGCCTTGTACCAATGGTTCAGGCTGGTGCTGGTAGTGTAATGGTGTGGGTGATATTTTCTTGGCACACTTTGGTCCCCTTAGGATCAAGCATACTACCCCCTTAGTAGAGCATTTGCTTAAACGCCACAGCCTACCTGAGTATTGTTGTTGACCATGTCCATTTCTTTAAGACTGAGGGGTCTGCAGATGTAAAGGGGACTGCAGATGTAAAGGGGTCTGCAGATGTAAAGGGGACTGCAGATGTAAATTAGCCTTTGGCTAACTCTGGTACAATGCATCAAATGGTAACATTAATGTTTGAAATTGTACATGGTCCCTGATAAAAATAAATAAATAAAATAAAAGACAGTGTATCTTCTGATGGCTACTTCCAGCTGGATAACGCGAAATGTCAAATTATCTCAAACTAGTTTCTTGAAGATGACAATGAGTTCACTATACTCAAATGGCCTCCAGAGTCACCGGATCTCAATTCAATAGAGCAGCTTTTGGATGTGGTGGAACGGGAGATTCTCATCATGGTTGTGCAGCCGACAAATCAACTGTGTTATGCTACTGTATCATGTCAATATGGACCAAAATCTCTGAGGAATGTTTCCAGCACCTTGTGGAATCTCTGCTACAAAGACTTAAGGAAGTTCTGAGGGCAAAAGCAAGGTGTAATAAAGTGGCCTTGAGTGTACCTTGTTGAATAAAAAATGCACTATGATTGGTTCTTAATCATGAGAGAAATTCTAAAAGGAGTCCTGTACATATTACAATTAAATTAAATTACTATTAAATTGTTACCATTAAATTTCAGTATATCCAGCAGGGTCTCGTTTGATTTGTTTTTGTTTAAAGTCACAATCTAACGGAAGTAGTGACAGATCATTTCTTGTATATTTTGACATCCAAGTGAAATCAATTATCGGAAAAAGAAAAAAAAATGTTAGAAGGGTTCTTGGTTCTATCCACTGGTTGTTGATTTGATAGAAGCAGACGCACAGAATTATTGTAGAAGTCCGGCATATATCATCAGAGAGAAGTCTGATGTTTCAAAGTAAGATCAAGTTATCACATTTTGATGACAAATTTAGTAAAAAAAAAAAAAGTAATAATAATAATAACAACACAAAAGTAAATTTTTATTTTATTTTTAATTTTGCAGGTTGTTAAAAGTAATTTTCAAAAACAAACATTTTTTTTTACTGGAATATCATGCTCTGTTGAATCCTGCACTGTACAACCAGGTCAATTTTGAGTTCATGTTGAAGTAATTTCTTTACTAATACAATCACAATCTCTTTCTCTCTCAGATCTGAAGCAGAAATGTCTGGCAAGAATGTGTGTGAAGATATAAGACAAGAACTGAGAATCATTTGCGGTGACAGACATCTGAACCATCTGAAATCAAGAATGTGTGTGTGTGTGCGTGTGTGTGTGTGTGTAAGAGAGAGAAACGGTGTTCTGTTAAACAATGAACTACATTAAAGCATCACTGAATCTGAATAGTAGTGTGCGAATCTATAGTGTTGACATTGTACTTTGTCTCTCCTGTCTCTCCAAACATATTTACCCATGTCTAATTTGTGATGTCTAACTACACCAACAAACACACTAAAATCAAACTTGGAAGCATCTGTAAGAAAAAATAAGATGAGAAAAATGTTTAATGTGAAAATGATTATCAAGGTCAATCAGTACTGAAAGGAGTGCTAAAATTGGTTGAATACAGTGTCATTACAAATAGATTACATAATATTTGTGTGCTGTGTATTTTTAGAGAGGTTTTTTTTTTGAGTATTGCATCATTCGCATCATGCTTATTTCAAACTAGAAACCCAGAGAATACAAAGAGTCATTTACAACCCCCAGTTTCTGCTTGATCCTCACCTGAGTTCCTGTCACACACACATACACAATGGCTAGTTGTTTGAGGACCCCAGTTTTCAGTTGGGGTCAAGACCTTTACCCTGGATAAAAGAGAGGCATAGGTGTGTGTGAGAGATCCCACTTCATCTCTTCATGTGTGACCTGAAACATATATAAAGAATGTGTACTTCCTGCAGCCCTGTTACCATGGCGACCACCCTGCCTTTTGCCCTTTAACCTTTTAGAGTTTTCTAAATAGGGCTTTGTTCATTTTTTGGGATGTTTTCTCGTCTCTTACACACACACCTGCATTAGAAGAGATTCTGAAGTGAAGAGTTTGGATGTCTGTGTGTCTCGTTGCTATAACTCTTGGTTTGGCTTTGACTGGCCACTGAATACTGGATGGTAAAGATGAGGCTGCTGTATTTTCTTCTTCTCCTCTTCACCCTGCAGAAAGGTGAGAAAATGCAAACAATCTTCTGTCAGTAGTGAGGGTGCAGGTGAGTGAGGTCATCACCCTGAAACTGACATTTAGATGATAATTATACTTTTAATCAGCATATTAGATTGATTTCTGAAGGATCATGTGACACTGAAGACTGGATTAATGGCTGCTGAAAATTCAGCTTTGCCAACATAGGAATAAATTACATTTTAAAACATTAAAAAAGAAAACCGTTAATGTAATATTTAAGGACAAAAATGCTTTTACACTTTCAATATGAAACTGTAGCAACAATTTAGTATCAAATTCTACAATTTAGCATTTTCAAAATGTGCATGATTCTTATGTCCTGCATTTTTCTTATCCAATTAACTCAATGCATATGTTATAAAAGCATATATATTTATTATTATTTAATTAACGTTTGTTGCATAAAATAGACCTCAATTGTAAAATATGTTGAAAATTTATATTTGGAGTTTTCTTTGGGTTTGTAGCTTGACAAAATATTTACGTTGATTTGTAGTGAAATTGAGTGCATGTATAATTTTGCTGATTTTTCAAATTTACAATATTTTTTTAAATCGTTAAAGAAGGATTCTATTAAACAATTTTATTACTCTAAAGAGCACAGAGCCCCCGTTGCAAAGTACTGGATTATATTTAATAACTGACAATAATAAACAAAAAATCTAAATAACAATAATACAAAAAATAGTGTGAGCAAGAAATATTTTTATTGAATTTGATTTCTTATTTGGGCAATCATTCTTGCGTTCTGCTGACATAATATAGACTTAACACTGCATTAAGATTATTCACTTGGTAGCACTTTATTTTACAGTCCTGTTCCCATGTACATACGATGTAGGCCTACATATTATATTTATTCCAATAACTTGGTAATAACTACTAGGTTGCCTACTAACCCTGAACCTACCCCTAAACCTATGTACTGTAGTTACTTAGGCCTACTTTGAACTCTTTCTTAGGTATAGGCCTAAGTACACGTAAGTGCACGTACTGTAAAATAAAGTGCAACCATTCAGTTTAGAATGTTATGGGGGATAACATATGTGAATACAACATTAATTTACGACAAAGAAATGTGGAACATTTGTATTTTCTCTGTGCAGTTCATGGCACTGCAGTTTTCTGCCCAGAAACAAGTGACCTAAGTTCTGATGAGCTTCTGATTGGTGAGTGCATTCAACATAAACAAACAAATGCACAGGAGAAATTAGACGGAACATTTTTTATACAATTTTAAATAAATAATATTATAATAATAACATTATAGTCTGTATTTAACTACACAATTTTTTATTTAAAAAAATATGTGTGTCGCACAGGTTGTCTGGGTGTGCGGTTCAGCTGGCTGTACTCTGTGTTTGATGACCTGCGGTCAGTGCTGGAGTTTGCGGTCAATCTGCGGTGTGAGACTGGACTCTGTCCCGCGGACATTCAGAACCACGGACATTACTGCAGCAACGCAAACACACGGGGCACCGCATACACACACATCCCGCCTGCCGACACTCTCGACCGGTGAGAGCACACGCAGTGAGAGAGAGAGAAATGAGAAACGGATAAAATTAGACTCAGGAGGGGGTATACAGATTTTAAATGGATGTATTAACTTCACAGTGGAGTCCACACTCACTTATTGCAGGCTCTGACCCCTCTTTCTGCCTGATTCTCTATGCAGTTGGGGAAAAGCGATTAAAAATTAAAACCGCAGGGCAGTGACGTGTGTAATGTGTAATCAGTGTGTAACTTTATATTAATGTGCATGATATATTAATATAAATGCACACATTTAAACATAAATGAATATAAATGCCTACATATAGCCTACTCGCACCTGGGCAAGTAGGCTATAGTATAATTCTATAGTGAGATGTTTTTTATTTCCTGTCATTATTCTTTTGCCCTATTATTCTATTTTCTGTAAAGCTGCTGAAATGTATAATGCTAAATACATGCAAATAAATAGAAAATTTAAATGAATGTGATTGTGTTTACAGCTGTTGTCTTAACCACTGGAGATGTTCTCAAGAGCTAAAGGACCGAAACTGCAGTCGCAGGACACCAATGTACAACAACTACACCTGCAGCTACAACTCCAGTTGTGGTAAACTTAGTCTTAAAACATTTTCATTGCAGATTTTTACTTTTCAAAGAGCCTTAAAGGAAGGTATTTCCATCAAGGAGCTAACATTTTGATCACTAGCATTTATATGGTATGATTACACTGTTATGTGGAGAAAAGAGTTAGCTGACCTCAGTTGCGTCCAACTTCTGCAGATACGTTGGATTTCTGTGAGGAAGGATTCTGCCATTGTGATTGGACAGTTATAGACTGCATCAGCTCCAACCATGCAGTCACAAAACAGGATGGGGATAACCAACCAATCACATCACAGACAGGTAACAGTATTAAATCAGAGCACAAGCACCTTTACCTTTCAAAGATGAAATTAAGTCACTAGATGTTCACAGTCCTAACAACAAACAGACATGTCAGTGGCATATGAGTGCTGATATAAATATATTACATGATAGCATAAAAAAGTATCATAAAGTTTCATCTCTCTTTTATGTTCCATTCAGTGTGACTCAATGGAACAGGTGAGGCTGTTGAGACCCACATTAGCTCATTGTTTTATCTTTATTTGTTCAATTCAATTCACACTTATTTGTATAGTGCTTTTCACAATACATAGTGTTTCAAAGCAACTTTACAGAAAATTGATGTTTCTACATTACAATTTAGAGTAATCTGTAATCAGAGGTGACTGTGTCTAAGTAATGTCCATATGTCAGAAATGTACTATTCTAAGATAATACAACTTGATACAAGTCACGCAGTTAGCTAACATCATTTATTCAATTAGGCAGAAACAATGAGCTCGTTACAGCAATTATTTCAAGTTGTGGTCATAATGATTACAATTGAAAATTTGCCAGTTATGTATGTTGACTCAGAGTTGGCGTCATCTGAAGTCCTTGCAGGGGTTGGTGTCATCTCTTCACAGGTGTTGAGTCATCTAAAATCTTTGTAAGAGGCTGGATCCAAACTGATGCTGGCATACACTAGTTTTGAGATGCATTATGTGCATTTCTGGCTAAGGAGATGTGTCTTTAATCTAGATTCAGACTGGCAGAATATGTCTGAGCCCTGAACATTATAGGGAAGGCTATTCCACAGTTAGGAGCCAAATGCAAAAACGCTCTACCTCCTTTTGTACCTATCTGACGTTGCCATTTTGTTTAAATGGGGGTATTATCCAAGTTAACGTCAGTAAATTATGGAGTGCTGCAAGGGTCTTTTTTAGGCCCTCTGGTATTTTCAATATACATGCTGCCCCTTGCTAAAGGTACTATCAAAAGTCCAGACTTTTGTGATTTAAAAAAAAAAACGTGATGGCATGTGGGGCGATTGAAGATCGGTTAAATACACAGGAGCTAAACCATTTAGGCCTTTTTAAGTCAGTAGCAATATTTTGTAATCGATACGGAACTTAATAGGTAACCAGTGTAGAGATGATAAAATTTGTATCATTTTTCATTATTTTCTTGACCTGGTAAGAACTCTAGCAGCTGCATTTTGGATTAGTTTATTTAATGAGGATGCAGGACAACCACCAATAGTGCATTACAGTAATCCAGTCTCGAAGTCATGAATGATGAACATGTTTTTTTTTGCATCGGAAATAGATAACATATTCTATATGCTGTTTTTGTAACATATGAAATATAGTTTTCAAAAGACAAGTTGCTGTCTGATGTAATACCCAGGTCTTGTAGAGGATGAAGTAAAAGTTCATTATTCTAGATACAAATTGTATTCTAAGAGATTCTTTGTACAGGTTCTTGGTCCAATAAGTAATACCTCAGTCTTATCCAAATGTAATAGTTTTTTTGAGCAGAGTAGCAAAATAGCAGAGGGCCTAAAACAGACACTTGCAGCACTCCATAATTTACTGACGTTAACTTGGATAATACCCTGTTTAAATAAACAAAATGGTAACGACGATCTAAACCACCTTAATGCCTGTCAGTGAATACCATTGTAATCGATCTAAGAGTATGTTATGATCTATAGTGTCGGACACAGCACTAAGAACAAGTAAAACTAGTATTGAGATGCAGCCTTGGTCAGAAGCTAGAAGTAAGTTTTGTGACTTTAACAAGCGCAGTTTCTGTGTTATGATGGGGCCTGAATCCTGAATTAAGACCGATATAGTCATTTGGTTTAAACCAAGTTTCTGTAAGGCACAGTACATCAAAACAGTTTTTTTGTGAAATCAACATTTTTTTGCCTTTATATTTGCAATACCTGTCCTGCTTTTAAAATGTGTTTTATATACTTTATAAATGACTTGATTTTACATTCGTGTAACAACGAAGAGACCAGCCTACTTCCTGAGAGAGCAAGAGCGAGAGAGACAGAGAGAGATTTAGATATCTTGCTGATCAATTAACAGAGTGGTTTGTGTCTCAGACAGGGTGGAGCTTTCTCCATCAGACATCGACATGGAGATCATGTTCTATGGTGATGCACAGAAATACAGGATTTGTTAATATAAACAAACATATTAATATAAATAAATAAATATAATACTTTTTAAATAAATATAAAAGTAATTATATAAATAAATCTAAACCTTTTGTAATATATAAACTACCACTAAAAAGTTTGGGGTCAGTAATATTTAAAAAAAGAAATGAATACTTTTATTTATCATGGATTAATTCAATAAATCAAAAGTAACCGTAATTTTAAAATAAATCCAAAATGAAAAATAGAACACTTTTTTAAATTGTAATATTATTTCACAATACTACTGTATTTTTTTATCAAATAAATGCAGACTTGATGAGCATGTATATATAGTACTGGAATAAGTAAAGACTTACTTTAGAAATATTATTATGAAAAATAAGAACATGTGTGTACATGGAAAAAAAATCTAACTGGATTTTTTTTCTTTTTTTTTTTTGCATAAGAACATTTTCTGTGCAAATAAAAACGCCATAGGATTTATTATTTTAAAAATCATATACAAATACCTCCCTTTTTTACAGATGTAAATGGCACACTGAATGAGACTATGAGCAACTTCACCAATGAGTTGGTGCTGGTCAACAGCTCTCAGAGCAGCGATATCCAGAGCACAAAGAACCCTGGGATATATCATTCAGGTAACATGGTGCACTGAACTTATATTTAGTCTTTTTTCTGTAGCCCAGAGGACGATTTCTCCCTCGTATTGCAAGTTCTGGTAACTCGAGTAAGCCTCAGCCACCTAAAGAATTCACTGATCTAAGCTGAACTTTATCTTTAGGTCCAGAGGAAGAAGAGAATGAAGCAGAGGAGAGCAATTTGGACAGAAATTCAGAGAGGGGAAGTACAGTTCAGAAAAAGGAAGAGGAGCCAATAGAATATGAGGATGGGGTCTCCAATGGTAAGAGATAAGCTAAATTGAGTAACACCAACACCAAGATGCACTGTGTTGGTTTGTGCATTTTGAGTCATTCACAAACAAATTCATCTCAGCTTGTAAATCAAGGACTTCTTTGAAATTCCAGCACACTCGCTGCTTACGGTTCAAAAACACTTGATCAAATGTGATCAAATGATTCTAAATGAAGACAAGTCTTTAAACCCCACAGTTTGAGTTCAACTGAGGCTCTAAGCATTTATATTACATTCATTTTTGCTGGCTTCTTCTAGTTCTTAGTTAAGCAATTTAAAAGAAAGAAAGTCTATATACAGTGGCTAAAGATGTAAATTAAGAACCAACAGCAAAAAGGAAACACCAAATATCTGCAACAAAACAAATTTGGTACAATAATTATTCAAAACAATATATATGAACAAATTAAATGGACAGGTCTGTTTGGGCTGATACGGACTGGTGTTTTTTAAGAGATGTGTCAACTGTTTTTGTCTATATAATGAAAGTCAATAAGGTTTAAACCAATAACAAAGCTCTCATGTTCTACCCCCCAAATGCAGCTGGACAGTACGCAACAGAAGGTAAAAATTTTTGTAGGGTCACGGATTAAATTTCCAATGCTATTAATACATGTAAATAAACATTTAATCTTAAAGGGTTAGTTCACCCAAAGATTACTCACCTTCATGTTGTTCCAAACCCGTAAGACTTTCGTTCATTGGAACACAAATTAAGATCTTTTTCATAAAATCTGAGTGATTTCTGTCTCTCAGATGACAGCTACGCAACTACCACTTTGACGCTTCAAAAAGTTCCTAGATAGATCGTAAAACAAATCTATATGAATTGAGTGGTTTAGTCCAAATTTTCTGAAGAGACTTGATCGCTTTACATGATGAACAGATTGAATTTAGGCTTTTATTCACATATACACATTGATCAGCGAACATAAACAGAAGCTTAACTGTATGCTTGACACGTGCAGAAGCTAAAACGTGCTGCGTAACGTGTGCGTTGATATGTTTATGTGAAAAAAGTCTGTATTGATCTAAAGCAATTGTGTCTCTTCAGAAAATTTGGACTAAACCACTCAATTCATATGGATTAGTTGAACTCTATGAACTTTTTGAAACGTCAAAGTGGTAGTTGCGTAGCTGTCAACAGAGGCACAGAATTTGCCCAGATTTGATTAGATTTGTTTTTAAGAGTTGAAAGTCTTACTGGTTTGGAACGACATGAGGGTAAGTAATTAATGACAGAATTAAATTTTTTTTGGGTGAACTAACCCTTTAAGACATAACCTGTGCTGCTACTTTCTGTATTTTAGTTACTTCTGTGCTGATGACAGAACATCGGGGCAGAGATAAAGAGGAAATCCTTACTACCCACAATGCAATGGAGTGGAGCACAAACAGTGAGCATGTCTTATCATACTGAAAACACATATGCAAAAGACCTCATTAAAACATTCAGCATGTTTTCTGACAGTAATATTTTGGGTTTATTACAGATGAGCTGACTGTTAGCATAGCGCTAACCACAACAGAATCACAGACTGTCACAGACGTACCAGATACATACACAAACACGCATTCAAACACACACAGTCTTCACTATACACCCCACACAACACCAACAACATACACACACACTCACACACAATCTGACCATCATTCATCTGAGGATGACGACGATGAGAGTGATAAAGACACCTTTCATTTAGGTGCAAGCAAACCTGTCGCGCACACACCTGCAGATATTACACACACTGTAAAACCCGTTGCACATACATCCGGTACGCATACTACAACTAATTACTCAAATGACATCGCTAAACCGTATGTCAGCCCACCTTTACACACCCTAACAGAGGAAAAGAGTGAGGAGTCAATGGAGGAGAGAGAAGAGGAGCAGGAAATGACAGAGAGTGACAAAGAAATAGAAAAACATTCAACACAAACCAATCAAAGCCCTTTTATAGTTCTGACCACACCCACTAAAATAACAACCAATAAAAACTCACTTCACAAAACAACCTCGCCCACTGCTACCGATAAAAACACAGTGGCTGGAACCACTTCTGTGCAACTTCCATCTATGAGAGGAAGTGAAGAGAGAGAGATACAAGTTGAAAAGATGGAGAGAGAGAGTGAAGAAGATAAAGAGACAGAGAGTGATTTAATAGTAAACCCACCAAACAAGAGTCAGGAAAACAGCGCAGAAAATGGCGACTTAAGCGCAACCAAACCGACAATTCGAACACAAGCCAACACGAAGCCATCTCCATCTAAAGAGGACGAAAGGCACAATATAGAAAGCAAGGAAGATCTACAAAGTGATGAAGAAGAGAAATCAGTCAATACCCAAACAACCACGATCCCATCCAGTGTCAGCGAGGTCAGCCCATACATGTGGATAATCCCAGCACAGTTCCTTAAACCTCCCATAGACAATGCATCTCCAAGACCAACGGTTTACCCAGCTGCAAAACCAACTAGAAACAACAAGACCACATCTACAGTTCCCAAGCCTGTCAGCACAGGGACCACAACATCAGGACATGCTGCTGTTGAAACCATCCCTCATCCCCAGAAACCTCCCCGTCCCGCCCTGGATCAGTTACCATCATTGACCACTACTGCTCACCAAGAGTCTGCTGAGGAAGAGGAGCAGGAGGAAGAGGAAGAGGAAGAAAAAGAGCCATCTGACAGCTCACAGGAATCAGAGAAAATCGGTAACAGTGACGATCCACATCTGCAACTTCAATACAAACAATATGATTTAGCCAAGCATGATGTGTTCCTGGATCAACATCCTTATATCAACCAAACAGGCCCAAACTTCATAACATACTCATGAAACCAGATGAAAATGATTGGTTGATGATCATCCTGTTCCTGAAATCGAATTGGTTAATCGGTATGGTAATGTTGTACCAGAATGTTCATCCAAGAACATGTACTGCTTGAGCAAACTACGTTAAGCTATTCTCCAAACACTCCTGCACATGCGTCTGTACTCCAGAGAAATCAGTGTGTGTGTGTGTGTGTGTTTGTGCGTGATTCCCAGAGTCTCACCGGGTCCGGAGACGGGCGGCGCCGTTCTTTGCCTGGTCTCTACTGGAGTCCGCTGGACTGTCAGACCTGCAGCAGCAAGAAGACTCTGAAGGTGAGAAATTTAAAGAGAAAGACAGACCAAAATGTACATATACAGACAGATAACAAAACATTAAGCCTGTGTGCATGTGATAGTGTGTGCATGTAATAGTGTATTTTGGATACTTTTTATTTCTTTTTGGATGTTTTGTATTTTGGATAATTTGTATTTTATTTCCACTAGCCTGAAAAAATACATGTTCTGGATGCAAAATAGCCTAAAATCTCAAAATTGAACGGTGTGTGAAAAAACTATGGTTTTGCCTGTAGTGTCTTTCCTTGAAATACACATCAACTCTATCTTTCAACCCATCTATACAACACTGAAGCCAACTGTAGTCTGGTTAACTTGTATTCATGGTGCACGAAGTCAAGCTACTGTACAAACGCTGGTAGATTTTCAGACTAAAGCATTATGACATTTTAAAAAGACAAATTATAGCTTTAGTGCAGCTGAAATCAAACTATTGAAGTGCATGTAAACATACTTAAAGTGGATAAGTGAAACATACACAGGAAGAATGAGACAAACAGATGCCGTGTTTTTTGGACATCCATTACCATGCCATTCTTAAATGTTCTTTGCAGTACCACGTAAATAACACGCTACATTAACATGGTCATCATTCAGTACCATGGTGTATGTGTTAAAGTACCATGATACTGACATCATCTCTGTAGCATGGTATCATCACAATGGTACAGTTTTTGTATGGGAAATAACAATATTCCAGCATCAAAAAAGTGTGGCTACATTAATGTATGCGTGTGTGTTTGTAGAATGCAGCACGTCTTTCCTCCAGTACAGTGCATCTGGACAGGTGTTGAGGGACATGTCTGCTCTGGGAGAAATGCTGCACTGTCTGACTGGACGATGTCCTCATGAATATCAACACTATGGCTGCCACTGTGGACAACAGGGGACAGGAAACCCCGTAGACCAACTGGATCGGTCAGAACACACAAAAACACACATTTCTACCCCGGCTGGAATCTCACACACACACACACACACACACACTGACTGGCAGTGTATGTAAAGAACGTTACTGTAATTGTTGTGGTTAAATTCAGTGCTGAAGCTGTCGTGTCCTGACTGTCCTTGACGTGTCTCTGTGTCAGGTGCTGTTTTCTGCAGCAGTGCTGTTTGGAGAAGCTTAGTTTGCTGGGCTGCAGAAAAAACAGGAAACTCAACGCTCAAATCAGCTGCCAAAAAGGAAAGCCTCGATGTACGGCATTACACACGTGAAAGCATGCAAATACCTTTATACTTCACAATTAAGAACGTTTTTCACGGAGGTCGGTTTTATGTTAATGATTGTGTTGTGTATGTGTGGCAGGTTCAGGTGCGAGTGTGTGTGACCGGCTGCAGTGCGTCTGCGATCGCTCGACTGCCGAGTGTATGGCGGCTTCACACTTCAACCAATCAGTCACCTCCTCATGCTCCGGGCCCCGCCCACCGTGCCTCCGAAAGCCTCATTCTTCAACACAATCAGCCAGTCAGGACTCCAGTGAGGAGAGCAATGAAATGACCCCATCACGGCCTCAAATGAACACACAAAACCCATCAAACACGCACGTTCAGCCACATAAACCCACACTCAACAAGAACCCCCTAGACAGCAAACCACAACTGGGCATCAAAGAGGAGGAGGAGGAGCCAGGAATGGAAAAAGAAGAGGAGGAGGAGGAGGAGGAGGAGGAAGAAAAAGAACAAGAAGAAGAGGAGGAAGAGGAATTGGAGCAGTAGGAGGATGTGGTTCTATAATTTTTTACATTTTCAGGGAGCTCTCAATGATTGAGGAATCAGTAAGACGAGATGTAATCTCAACTCAGGATCCAGTGGCCACACAAGATCATTCAAGATCTGCTGCTTCTCCTCCGCTTGTGTTTGAGCTGCTGAAAGACTGCGTTTTTGTGCTGAAACTTGAATGCCAGCAGTTGTATTTTTACAGTAAGTTTCTCAGTATTTTTTTTGTCTCCAATTGTAACTGATTATTGTTTAATTAAAAATAAACGCATTTATTGTTTATGTAAAAATTTTGAATCCACATAAAATATGTTGAGGCTACAGGAGACCGTTTAGCTAATGCTTTCAGATTTTTTTTTAATTCTATAGAAATGTTGAAGATGTTGCAGGCGATCTGGGTTCAAGTCCAGCCAATTTTCCAATCCCATTGCCCTGTTATCTGTCTGCTCCAGTATTATTTTATTATTTATAAATAATATTTTATTTTATTTAGTTTAGGTCTATTTCAGTTAGTAATTTTTAGTACTTCAACTCAAACTTATTTCAGTTAGTTGCAAAGATAACATTTCTAATTTTTAGAATTTTTTAAAAACTTTTCTATAAAAAGGCAAGGAGGCCCAAAACCAACAAACACAAAATGTCTGGGTGAATCTCATGACAAATATCAAGAAATGTCTGGGTCATTTCACAAAAACAAAACAAAAAAAACCTGCATAAAGCAAAATAAAATGAAGCCTAGTTGTAGGAACATTAAGATGTTATGCATGTTCCCCCAATTCTCAGTAGCCTACTGTAATACAGTGCAAAACATATAATCTCAGTACTGTAATGTGAAATAAATTATATATTATTTAATTTAAAAGGGCATTTGTTAAGTATAATTTTAAGTATACAATGCATTGAATTTAATCTATACTGATTTTATTTAATTTTTTTTATCATTTTTTTTTGACTGGATACTTAAATAAAAATATAAAAACATCTAAAAAATCTGGCACAATCCAGAACAAACACAAAAACAAATGAAGGCATGAGACTACAACATCCCCAATGCAGAACACAATCACATGCATACAGACACGTACACACACACCTAGGAATTCCCATTAAAATGAATGAGGGGTCATATAACGGGGCAATGTTTTTTTTTTTTTAAATCAATCAGTCACAATGCAGACTGCACACAGATATGAAGTGGTTAGATTTGAACACCTTTACAATGCAGACAAATAGGATTTTTTTTTTTTTTTTCAAAATTAAATTATATAAGCTTTCTGGACAAAAAAAAAAAAAAAGTATAATTTTAGGGCTCCAGTCATTTTGACCGGCAAGTGAAGGGAGCGCTACAGGTAAACAAGTTCACCCATATACAAAAAGACAACAGAAACAGTGAGTATTTAAATATAAAATCTTTATTAAGACTAAGATCTCGCACATGAAATCTCATTGCACATTAATGTGGCAGACACTGTCAGACAGCGAACCTGGATATGGCTAAATAACACCGAGAGATTTCATTGCAACTTGTATAATCATTTACTGTAGCAACACTGCAGTGGTTTGTACCATTACACAATTGAAATCTAGCATGATGCATGCAGACTTACCTATCCTCAACACAGAAGCCTGCGAAACCCTCACAATCCCGTATCGACACATCACCATCAACCCCAAATCTTACTCATCTTATTTTTGACTTCTCTCCCATACAAACGAAACAAAGTAAAAAATTAAAACATTGTTGTTACAGAGAACACAACTAAAGAATATTTCAAACAAACCATGTGATAAACACTAAAGTACCGTAAAAGTTCCACCAAGGATGAAAATAAAACATCATATATTGTGAATTAGAAGTTACAGTAAGACTGATTTCCCTTAAAAACAAACAGAATGCAAAAAAAAAAAAAAAAGACTCATCGTGTCCCTTTGACACACACGCACATCTCTGAAGGTGCATTGCAGATGATGTGTCGGAAAAACATCACATACCTATTTCATATTACCCCAAATATGTATTGCATTAATCTAAAAATTCTTTATGATTTCATCTTTCTACAGAAATAATGTGCCTGATTTCATCACAGCATTAAATAGTTTTTACACGTACTGTCACAAAGCAACCTCTATTGGAATGCAGCAAGTTACTTAGAGAAATACACAACGGCCAAAGGTCAACTACTGACTATTTCCTGTCCAGTGTCCACCAACATTTTGTCACTGAAATCCTTCCTTTTACACATCAAACTTCCTTTAGACCGATCAGGATCAAGGCAGGAAAGCTGCCATCTCGCTCTCATCAACTCTTTGAAATCAAGAAATCGATCATATTGAGCATTTAGAGGAAAACATCTCGGAAGTTCGACCTTTAAATACTTCAAGACATTCTTGACTTTCTTGAAATCCCACAAGTGCAATCTCTAGTCAAACAGACAGACCATTGAAACGTTTCATAGGCCAAAAAAGTGGCAACAGCATCGCATCATCATTAAATCATCTATAACCAGCATATAAATGTACCACACCTGCAGAATACACTCCTGTCAGCTCACTTGCCGTGCCGTCCACATAAATACGTTCACAAAACCAAGACTAGCCAGTTGTATGACAACAAATCTCTTGAACCTATGAAAAGCACCTCAGAATCACCCAAAAATGTCCTAAACGGTTTCTACCAGCTAAACGAAACTGAAATTGATCACAGCTCTCTCCACAGGAAGCTCGGATGATGTAAAACATTTCCAGCAAAGTATTTCAGCATCTAACAGTCACAGATAAATTGTCAGAATTCAGCATGACACATTTTTTCGACCCAAGGTAGATGTATAAAGAAAAAAGCATTTCAATGCCCTTGTGGCTCGATATAACAGCTGGTTGATGAATGTAGATCATTTTATCACTGATGTCCATCATTTTTGGACTCCCAGTTTTTTAAAAGCTATTTTATGTTTGAGTTCAAGAACACTGGGGTATTTCCACCCTCAAAGAGATTTGAATGGCGGCCGTATGTGGCCATAAAGGAAGGGTGTGGGTGGAGCTCTTTGGTGATGAAAAGCAAATGTTTTGGTTTGTCTATGCAGTGAAGGCAAAATAGAGAGCATAGTGATCACTAAGAACTCTGGGTGAACAAAAGCCCTATTAACATCCACAACACTTAAGTTAAAGGCTAATTGTAGATTAATAAAGGCCTAAACTCGGACGTTTGCAGTGAAATGTTGGCCAAGCCATGCAAACAATACACAAATGACACTCTGCAACTATCAGCAATCTTTCATCTAAAAGTATATATATGTATATGTCAAAAATAGCCTATACTATACCTGTGCGATACTGTACAATATAATCATTTATATAGGAGAGATTTGAGTGAGCAGAAACCAATTATGGTCAAATCTCTCTGCTGATGATGGATTAATGTGGTAAAGAAATTAGTTAATGAAAATAAACTAGCACTTAAGTTAATGCTAGCAGTTAAGTTCCCTAAATGCGGCCAGACTGAGTCATTTTCTAAATTACTCCTATGAATCAATACATAAAGAAGCTGAAGAATCAAGTGCTTAAAAGACTAGTTTTGATTCTTGGAGCTGCCTTTTAGTGCAAGAATCAAACTAAAAATCACACACATATAATTCTACAGAGCTGGTGTATGATTGGACAGCTGGTTGTAAAGCTCTGCGTGCTGATTGGTGCAGAATGGAGGTGTGAAGTGCCTGTCCAGTTCGCACCCATTCCCTCTGCTGGACATGAATGTATGAAATGTTTATAGTGAAAGGTGTCTAATGAAGATGAGTGGCTCAGGTGAGATTAAAGGTCACAGGACCAAGCATGTGGCCTTTTAAAATGTGATAAAGGTCAGTGGTCACATGTCAAAGTTGAGTCTGTGTGATATAGACAAGGTGAAAAGTCATGGTTCAGTACACGCAGAGGTCAGGGAACTTCATTTCATAGACTGGCACAGACTGGTACTGGGCATGGCCTGATGTCACGGTCATGGTGCCCGAGGGGCTCGGGGGAGGGCTGATTAGAGATGAACAGACAGAACGACCAATCAAATATCAGTTCACACTGAAGAATATTTGAAAAACATACTAACACCTTCATTTTCCACCAATGAAAACTCTTAAAAGTCAACTTACCGAATGGTGAGTTCAAATATCTGAGCCAAGCGATCATGCAGCATGTTGGCCTGAAAACACACAGAGGAATGTTCAAATACTGCATCATGGGTTCCTAATTACCACAACACAATGAGTGTTTATAACTAAAAAAAAGTGTATAAATCACTCGTTTTGCTAAAGTAACACTGTCCAACGGCGACACCTGCAGGTAAAGTTACAGTGGGACGTCACATCTCTCTTGCCTCCCCTGAGCCCATTGAGTTTTAACAGACCCCCTAAAGCAGGGGGGGGTAATTGTGAATGAATGAGGGAAAGTCACGTGAGAGGAGGCAATGCATCTATTGCGCTATGATTATGATTGGTTCACACGATAAATCCCATCTCGTTTTCATGCGTACTCGCGTATGTATATATATATATATATATATATATATATATATATATATTACTGTCCAAAAAATATTGTTATTGCTCTTAAACAATAAATAATTATCAGTTATCATATCAGCCAAAATGTCCATATTGGTGCATCCCTAGTGTTGTTTTAAAAGTAAAGAGGCTGAAAGACAGATCGGCAGATCACATACAAGCTGTACCTTGGACTCGCAGTGGGCTGCAATCTCCTCAAACGGAGCTTTCTGGAACTTTTCCATCACCTGCCGTCTCCTCTCCCTTTCTTGTTCCTCCAGACCAGTGGTATCTGAGAGAGATGGCGCGACATCAGACACTAACACACATAAACACACACACCAACACTGAGAAGATACTGATTCACACATACCGATGGCCTTCTTTAGGGTCTCAAACGTGATTTCCTCTGCAAGCTGAGACTATAGGATAAAAACAAAAATATGTTCTAATTATTAAAAATGATTCAAGCGTGTTTAAATTGTGTTCATTTATGTTTTTGTCCAGTGTACCTGATCAGGTAAGCTGTTGGAAATGATGTCAACTTGGAGAGAAATAGTGTCGACAAAACTCTTCCTACGGGGCAGCCGGTCTTCATCTGTGGGTCAGAAATCAGTGATGTATAAATAGTCGAAGCTTTGAGGACTCAAATATTTCTGATCATGCACGGATTCGGCCTTGATTTGTGCTAAACTAAACCCAGTATCCGCATCTATGATATATGGGTTTAATTAGCCTCTTATTCATAAGGGAGGTGAATTTCCCTCACTTTTTTCTCACTGCCTACTCATGTTTAATGAATGTAATGTTCAGGCAAAGCAGCATGAAAGCATTATTAAACACAAGAAAATGCAAATCACTCAAACAAAGACAGAAATCACAGCAACATAAGTTTCAAAAGAATAATTCATGAGTAAAAGTACGAGTTTCAGGGCGAGAGTGCTGATGTCACATCAGAAATAAACTAACTCCATAACCATCTCATTTCAGAAAACTATATACACTCACATTCCATCAAAAGATTCCTTGCATGTTTCTTTTTTTATCCTCATTATAACTGCATTATATTAAGGATGAACATTTGAGGACGAACATATAGGGCTCTATTTTAACGACCTGAAACGCAAGTATCAAACGCTAAATGCAAGTAACTTTGTGGGCGGATCTCTAAAATAGGTTGGTCTGTAGTAGCTACATTACTCATAGGTGTGGTTTGGGCGTAATTGTATGGGGATGGGAGAAACCCACCCAAATTAGCTTCAGTTAAACAGGCGTATAATAATTTGGGTAAATGTGTAAGCTAGATTTATGCCTATTTTTTCACATCTTCATGGACACCACAATGATTTCCCTCGTGTGATAATATTTTTCCTTCTAATTATGTATGGTTTGCAAAAATGGGAACTGCTGTGTCTGTGTAGATGAGAGAAGCAAAGTGTATGCGCGTACATTATGCATTACGCTGTGTACATTATGGCCAAGCATGCGCACTTAAAATGGCATCTGAATAACGCGCCACTGACTATAGACTAGGTTTTTCCTAAACAGTGGCGGAATTGTTTTCTGAAACTGCAAAATAGCACCAGGGAACGTTTGCGCCAGAACACGCCTCCTCTTTTCGCTGAACCTCCCCCGGGAGCGCAAGTTCATTCCCTAATTTACAGACGTCCGGTATATATATATATATATATATATATATATATATATATAAATAATTTTATAAATGTATTCATTTAAATTAATAATAATTAATTCATTGTAATATTAATTCAAAATACTTAGTATGTACTTTTAGTCTATTTTCCACACAAATCAGCACTTAAAATGTGAAAAAAAGAGAAATCTTTGACCATACATTTATAGGTAAAATAAACCCCCAACTCAAAGGGTTTCTCGAGTGTAGCAGGTCTACTGTGATTGGAAGAAAGTGAGGTCCATAAAGGCCAATAAAATGTCAAATGATGCTTCATCAGCACTCTCCCCGAGACCCAAGCTTCTAAACTGTGAGCTCGAACTGATGCGTGTCTCTCTTTAACCTACCAGTAACACAGTCCAGACGACAGCAGCATACAAAACACCAAATCAGTTAAACAGGACTGATTTATCACATGACACATAGCACTTACACTTCACCCCACTGTTGAGTTATTCAACACCACATTCAGGAGCTACTGGAAATCTATTACGGATGCTACGGAGGACGGGAGGTCTACATCTACAGCTGTGGTACACTTACGGTTGAACTAGGGAGAAACTAACTATATATTCTTACTATCCACACACTGACAGGTGACCTCACTGACTCAATGATAGTACCTCTGGATGCCTGTTTGCATCTGTGCAGAATCTTTCCTACCGTGTACAGGACTGCAGTGCAAACACACGCAGGCAGAGAAAAGGCAAAAGTGGAAGAAGCAGGTGAATTCACATGTTAAACGGAAAGATCTTCAGGAGTTAGTATTAGCAGTAAAACTATTATTTCAGAGGTTTAGTTGTGAGCATTGCTGTTGCAAGGGACATGGCGATTGATTTTAGATTGCTGGCTGTAACACACTACACAACTTTAAAAATCTGAACCGATTTTGGCATCATACACTAAACAACTGAGGAACACACACTACCAAATTTTCGGGTTGTTCCAAACACAACAAACTCATGCAGAAACGCACCTCTTCTTCTAAGAGACACGTGACAAATGAAAACAATGCGTTCTAAAAGCGGCTCAAAATATCAAACCTGTTTTATTATTCTCTAAATGGACGGAATCATGTGCTGCGTCCGAAATTGCATACTGTATAGTAGACACTACATTCGGTTTGAAACTTACTTCGCAACCATTGAAAAATCCTTTCTATATAGTATGAATGTGTGTAGTATGAATGAAATTTGGAAGTACTACATCCACCATGTTGTCATTGTCATGTGACATATGATGGGGGTTGCTTCACCTCCATTCAAAAATCCTCTACCGTTGCCTCATGAGATAGTAAAGCATCCATCAAATGCGCACTTCAGAATCTCAACAGAAGTAGTAGGTCATCCGGGTACTTTTTGCCTACTGTTGCAGAGAAAGTCTGAAGCTAAAAGAAGAGTCTGTGCCCATAATACACAGCAGATTTTCTATGTGCAGACTGGCTCTGACTTTCAGCATCTAGCCAAAAAACTGGAAAATCTGGGCAAAGCACATAGTGCATTCCAGCTTTAGGTAACCGTTTAAAGACCGTAGGTGTGTCCCAATTCACGTACTCATGCACAATTCTATGACGTTTTTAAGTATAAATAGTACGAGTAGTGTGTTCACAGTTCACACTGAAAATTCAAAAAAGAAAAAGTGCACTTTAAATATCTGGATGATGAACTAAATGAACGGGAAAAAAACAAAGAGCACGCCACTGTCACAACTTTAAAAGGGTGGTTGATTATGATTTCACTTTTTTAACTTTAGTTAGAGTGCAGATGTTGTTTATGCTCAAACAGCAACATTACAAAGTCACGACGCTCAAAGAAATAGCTTTTTAAGGACTACAACAAACGGCTGGGTACTACACGACATTCCTCCTGGGTTAGTGACATCACAAATCCTAAAATCTACATAAACCCCGCCCCCATGAACACGATTTATAGATTATCATGACAGAATATGATAATCAATGACTAGAAGATATCTAGACATAAGCTACATAAATTCATCAACTAACCATTCAGAAATGTTGTCTACATGTTGTAACTTCTTGAGTCTCTCCATCTTTGTCTGAATCCGGTTTGAACATAAAAGGCTAAAAGTTTTAGAAATTTTCAGGACACAAGCTGTTGAAGCTCCGCCCTCTGTGCTGGGAGCAGCAGCTCATTTGCATTTAAAGGGACAGACACAAAAACTGTGCGTTTTTGCTCACCCTCAAAGTGACAATTTTAAAATGCTATATAAAAATATCTGTGGGGTATTTTGAGCTAAAACTTCCCATACACACTCTGGGGACATCAGAGACTTATTTCACCTCTTGTGAAAGGGGCATTATACCACTCCTTTAATTACGTAGCGGAGGGGAAGGACATCAGACTCCGATGTTCAATGACAAAATAACCTTATAAAATTTAAACACTACACAGATGAGTACATAGTGCATAAGTACATAGAGTATAAGTGCATAGTGTGTCATTTGGGACGCAACTAGTATGAAATTGGATTCACAACCATTTTATTTTCATGATGAGACATTTTCGTTGTGAAAAAAAAAAAAACAGGACAAGACAATTTTACCCACAGCGATTTGATTTGAGAATAACGTACCGAATCACATTAGAACGGCTTCCACTCTATCTGAGTTCAAATCCTGTCTTAAAATTCATCTTTTCTCTTGGCTTTTAATGTGTAGATCTATCTGGTTCTTATGGTTATTCTAATTTTATGCTGCTCATTTATTGTGCACCCTTATGCTTTTGTTGTACAGCACTTTGGTCGGCCTGTGGCTGTTTTTAAATGTGCTTTAGAAATAAACCGAACAGAACTTGAACAATCTTTTATCAAATCCTTGATAAATGATTATGAAAAAAAAAACCATTTGTTAATATAGGGTTAATAAGCATTTCATTTAGCTTCTTAATAATAATTTATTACAACTGATGAACTTCACACAGTTATTGAACTGAGCTGATTCAACTGAACTGACTTCAACTGAATAAATACACGATTGTCTCTTTTAGAGCTGCTTTACAGCAGAATTGATCATTATATTCCTGTTTATCACTGTAAAGCTGCTTTGAAACAATCTGTATTGTATAAAGCACAATATAAATAAAGATGAGCTGACTTAAGATTTATTATTAGATATTAAATCAGATAACGTCTCCATTTTGTATAGTACAGAATAGTATGTGTTTACCTGTAACCTGGGGTATGTACGGTATAGCCAGTCTCTCTACGTTATATCCAGGTAGAGTTAGAGCTTCCGCCAGATCAGCTGTTTGAAAATACAAAGCAATGTCATCCCGCTCCAAAGAGTCTGGGAACCTGTTCCACACACACAAACATACAGATACACACAAGGAAAGATGTCTGGAATGAGTTATGCCAGTATTATTATTTATTATAACAACTAAAATCAATAATTTTAAAGGCTATATGTGAATTTAGGAATCACAACATTATAATGTACAGCATTAAAAATGGATATTTATTTTGAGATCAGCTAAAGATTACATTTAACGGTGTTCTTAAATTATTAGTATTTTTAAAGATTAACTTAAGTGTTAGATGACGGCAAAGGTATTTTAAATGCAATAAATAGAGGAATTGAGCTTCATAATTAATTATACAATATCAACTGATACTGGCACATTTAAAAAAAATCTCTCATATAGGCTGTTACTATGGAAGCTTGTTTCCGCCACAGAATAAAAAAAGGTAACTGTGACTTTTTAATTCATTTTAATTCGATTTTGACTTTTTTCAATTTCGAATTTGCATCTCGCAAATATTGCGTGATATAAACTCGCAATTACATGTTATAAAGTCAGAATTGCGAGTTATAAAATAAGAATTGTGAGCTATAATATCTCAAAAAAAAAAGAAAAAAAGTCAGAACTGCCAGATATAAACTCGCAATTGTGAGAGAGAAAAAAGTCCGAATTGAAATTATCTTTAAAAAAAAAAAAACATTCTGTTGGCGGAAACAAGCTTACAGATATGAAAACCTTTTCACAATATTCTAATTTTGAATTTGGGGTTCTCATAAGCTGTAATCCATAATCATCAAAATTATAACAAATAAAGGCTTGAAATATCTCACTTTGCATGTAATGATTCTATATAATATATTAGTTTCACCTTTTAAGTTGAATTACTGAAATAAATGAACTTTTGCACGATATTCTAATTTTTCGAGTTTCACCTGTAGTGTTGAGGAAAAACACATTTACACAGAAATACTCACATACACTTCTCTCTAAAAACGTGTTCAGGCAGAAGGTACGGAGCATCAAGATTTCTCATCTCAATCACCTGACAGGAAGAAAAGGAGTTACAGGAATTTGTATGTAGGGTGTATGTGTGTGTGTGCCATTAGTGTATGCATTTACCTTGCTGACGTGTTGGCAAAAAAGGGGAATTGCAACCATCTGACTGAGGAAATTGAGGTACGCGGCGACCAACGCCATGATGCCACAGCGAATAAACATGGGCATATTCTCCTCATTGACCAGGGCCATGTCCTTCAGCCAATCAAAACACAGAGATTAGCATTACAAATCTGAAATCTCAGATTAATTGCTTCTGGTACGTCACTTCGGATTCAAGCATCTGCTAAATCTATAAATGTAATCGTAGGTGAGAATACCTGTAGTGCGATGGACAGGCGGATGAGGTCAATCACCACCTCTTCATTGGCCAGTTCAATAGTGATCAGAGCCAGAGCAGTGAAGAGCAGCTCAAAGTTCTTCTGCACGTTATCTTCCTCCTTACACCCCAGATAGATGTGTCTGTATAACTGCTGCCCATGCTGGAGGGTGAAAGAGCAACAGTTTAAGGGCTGAGGTTCTACATGTGTGTGGTTGTGATGTCTGTGTGCATTTGTATCTTGTACCTTTTTCATGAAAACCACATCCTGTTTGGAGATTTTTTCTCTTTTGAACTTCAGAGCAGCTACATTAGGAATAATCCTGCATACACACACACATACACACACAATTTTATTTAATTGAAATAAAAATATATATATTAGATGAAAAACTTAAAATAATTCAATAATAAACTGTAAAAAGATATCTATTCTATTACAAAAAAAACATTTAGATAAAATACTAATAAAGGGTCGCTAAGAATTGTGTAAGTGAAGATGCAGGGCAGTTCTGCTCAGTTTCAATCAGGCTTTACAAATCACACATAAAAGAATGAAACAGTTATGTCAAATTGAACAAATGCATTTACAGCATTACAGTAAGTGAAACGCTGTTGAAAGTGAATCGGACTGAGTGCCACAACACACTTGTAGCCAATCAGCAGTAGGGGGCGTGTCCACTCATGATGGGGGAGGAGAGAGTGAGCAAGAGGGAGATTTGGAGATAGACTGTAGAAAGAGAGATGGCTGAGAGACATTATAAAAGAGAAAAGCTCAGAGGAATATCAGTGGGAAAAGAAGGGTTATAATCAGGCAAGAGCCTTAGGACCTGCTTTAATTAGAAAAGCTTTCCAGCGCTGAAAAGACATAAGCTGGAAGGCCTGAAAACAGATGCAGAGGTTGTGTTGTTTCTGCTCCAAACGTGAGTAACACTGGTTTGCTGTTTCACAGAACCAAGATATGCTGTTGTTGTAATGTTAGCTATAGTAACAAGACAGTTTTGAGAGTCACTGAAGCATTATTTTGATTTTCAAATATCAAGTGTTTCTCAGAAATCGCTTACTGCACCTTTAAATTATTAAGGTGTTAAATTATTCAATTTAATCACAGGCGTTAGCACATTGACTTTTGACACCCCTAGTTTTCACACATTCACTTAAGGGTGTTAGTTGAGCATCCTTACCGGATCCCCCTGAGCTTGGCTCTGTTGTCATGGCGATCGATGATGTTGTGCAGAATCTCCAAGACGAGTTGCCGGAGTTCGCTGTCTTCCATCAGAGAGATGGAGCACAACGGCTCCAGAAATGCTGCAGGCAGGCCAGCACAGATCGTTTTACACTTAAACCCCGACGTAACCTACACAAACAAAGAATCAATCAGATATGACCAGCACCCCCAGAACTAGAACCTATACACACCATTAACTGGTAACACATTGTCACACTTCTGGAAATGGCCAGCAGTGGGAGATGGAGAGCAAAAGCTGTTGACATCCAAAATAACAATCGTACGCCTCAACCTGCGGCCCATTTTACTGCCTGTTGCCGGGCAACGGTGCCTGAAAAGTTGCCCTGTCGAAAGCCAGCCATAAACCAGACTAAAGACAAAATTGGACATTACAAAAAAAGAAGAAAAAGGACACAAAGCACCACAGGCAGCTGTAATCTGATGTTATGATCTGTGCAGTCTGCTTTCTAGGAACCTTCAGAAACTCCCTTAAGGAGAGTGTGGATGGTTTTTACTAACAAACTCAGACACAATGTAAGTCTAAAATCTTCATTCTGATGTTATGCCTGATACAAGCCAGAGGATTTGCTTACATTAGCGAAATAACATTTTGGGGAAATCTTTCATCCTCATGCAAAATTCATAATAGCATGGATTTCTATTAAAATTACTGGATTTCACGGAGCAATGGTAAAGCAACTGCAATTTTAGTTTCCCTATATCGTTAGTACCTTACAGTACACACATGTTGGGATTTGATGTTTTATGGGGACTTTCCATAGACTCCATGATTTTTATACTGTACAAACTGTATAATCTATCCTCTAACCCTTAACACAACGCTCACAGAAAACTTCCTGCATTTTTTCATTTTCAAAACAATTTAATATGATTTACAAGCTGCTTTACCTATAGGGACCAAAAAATTTCACCACAAGGCCAAAGATTTCTGGTATTACTATCCTTGTGGAGACATTTTGTCCCCTTAATGTAGGGTTTTACAAGGACCACACACACACACGCACACACACAAGATTAGAGATTTACCATAATGAGAGAACTTAACAGCATCATCTGGATTCTCTTAGTGCCCTGATGCCTGAGAAAGGAAGAGGAGAGAATTCAAAATCTTCAATATGGATACTTCACTTTCTTTTTTTTTCTTTTTTTACATACACAATGCATTCTAGACTGGGATTAGTCTGTCTCGAATCACAGTACACTGGAAAAAAGGTGTGAATACTGCCCGGATGGAGTGCTACATCAAGTGGAATGTTGAAATTAGGACCTGTGCGTGTTTTTCATAAAAAAATGACATTCATACAAGAGTATTTATTTGAAATAATTTTCTTAGATGGTATCAAAAAGAAATCAGGTGATGTTGTAGTATGTTGAAAAACGTCCACAATTGACTCTTCGCTGAGCCCCGCCCTCCTTAGTTACTGTTGCTACACCTGTCAAGCTTTCGCGACTGCCACGTCTATTACAGTGTGAATGCACCGGTGTCAGACATTCCCAAGGAGATAATTAGTCATTTTTGGCGAACAGGTGAAATATCTGAGAGAGCAAGACAAAAGGGACTGCAGTATGCATTCGAGGGATATATCCACGACATAATATGCAACCGATTAGAGAATAATTTCATCAAAATTGAAGCTAAAGCCTATAACGTTAGGTCCCAGCGCAAGCAGCAACCGCCTCCTTAGCAGACCATTCACATGGGAAACGCACAAATGGAGGAACAGCTATGTTCATGCACAGCAGGGTAAGTGAAATGTGAAAATAATCTAATAATTACAAATCAAACAGCTTATCCATCAATCTAACACCGGGAGAGCCGCGATCGGATTGGGGTAAAGTTACTCAGGGGTAGGCCGTCAATTAACAAAATGCTGAAATATATTTTAAAGTATGTCAGTGAGCCTCCGTCTTGCCATTAATCGTCTTATTTTACGTTCAAATATATGCATTATGAACAAAGAACCGCCATTATTTCCAAGCAATAGGGGTTTTTTTTGTTGTTAATCCTGTCGACATTTAGTTGTGAATGGGTTTCCCACACTGCTTGATCCACGCCCGGCATTTCTCCCCTTTGGCTTTTAGGTTTCGGGAAGGGAAAAAATGCCACCCCACCGTCCAAACTTTTAGGATACCGGGTATCAGATTTGCACAATCCATACGCACAACGCGTCGGCATGTTTCCCTCGCTCGAAAGCTTGACAGACCTCCCGAGCCTAGTTACAGTTGCTAAGCCACGATTGGCCAGTGGCGGTTTTCGGGCGTGGCTTAGCGAAGGGTCAATTGCCCATTTCATACTCAACAACTCAAAATTTTGGGGTCGGTAAGATGTCTTTTGAAGAAGTCTCTTATGCTCACTAAGGCTTCATTTAATTGATCAAAAATATGGTAAAAACAATAATACTGTGAAATATTATTACAATTTAATATACTTTAAAAATGTAAAACATAAAGCTGAAATGTATTACAGTCTTCAGTGTCACATGATCCTTCACAAATCATTCTAATATGTTGATCTGGTGCTCAAAAAACATTT
Source organism: Tiaroga cobitis (assembly GCA_030578255.1). Classification (NCBI taxonomy): domain Eukaryota; kingdom Metazoa; phylum Chordata; class Actinopteri; order Cypriniformes; family Leuciscidae; genus Tiaroga; species Tiaroga cobitis. The sequence continues at coordinate 43,792,784 of CM060592.1, read as the reverse complement.
ATTTTGTCCATGTTGAAAACAGTTGTGCTGCTTAATATTTTTGTGGATTCTTTAATGAATAGGTTTTTATTTTTATTTTTTTATAAATGTAAGTCTTCACTGTTACATTTGATCAATGCAACCTTTCTGAATAAAAGTTGTAATTTCATTCAAAAGAATCCCAAACCTTTAAATTGTAGTGCAGGAGAGGTAAACCTACGTACTTCAGCAATGCCAGCTCAATACATACTTTTTGAAATATGTAACTCGGGAAAATAAAATACAAATAAAGAGCATAAATATTATAAAAGTATATGCAAAAATAAGACATTTCAGTGGTCGGTAGCAACATGAATAAAATTGAAAATCGAGACCACAGCAACATTTAACATACTCATTAATTAAAGCTGCAGTCTGCAGTTTTTTCCTCTTTGTCGCCATCTCTGTTTGAAATCTGCAATTGCAGTTATTTGCGGAATTATCAATTTTACGTGAGTTGTACTTCGACACGGCACAGCGCGGATGAACAAAATGTTCGAGGCGAGTGTGAGGCTGTCAGTCACCGTGCTGGTGTGGAGACTGGCATTCAGAATCACAGATTATTCTTTTTCGAAGTATGACCAACATAAGAATTTTCACCGGAAAATATCATCTGAACAAGAAACGTCTACTTTTGTTCTGGTTCTGACATTGCAGTAAATCGCGCTGATTAAATCTAACAATCGCTTATCATATCATGCAAAACCATGCAAATTATATTTTGTTCTCAAATTGTTAATGTTTACAACGTCAGCATTGCGTGACTACATGTAATGTCCTTCCGATATGTATCCTTGTTTTCGCATGGGCTGACTGCAGTCTCTTTATTTCTGTAGCCACTCCGAAGTCCGAACGAAGTCTTTTGCATTTTACAGCGGGTGAATCTGTTGTCACTGGTGATTGTTGTTTGAACCTTTCTGGATCCGCCATAAAATTGATAAGTTAATTATATCGAGTGGTGTGAGAAAAGGCTATAAATCTCCACCTCCAGCATCCTCACACGCAATATAGCCTACTAGCCGAGACTCCTCCTTTATGTGTACAGATGTGTGTGTACAGATGTGACGTAATGACGCAAAGACATGCTCGAATCTCCAGCGGAAATCCACCAGTACCACTGGAATTAAAAACATTATTACAAGCTTACCGTTTTAAATCGAGCTACGGCAAGCAGATAGTTTTGAACACTGGCTGCTTATGTATTTTCTCAAATATGTATTTTGGATAATTTTTAACCCAAAAAAAGCTACGGACAGCAGCTTTAAAAAATAAATAAATAAATTAAATATTATAAAAAAATATTAACAGATATTATTAAATTACACAATTAGTGCCAGAAACAGCACTTTTAAAAGTGCTACATGATCTCCTCCTGGCTTCTGATTCTGGTGCCCATAGTATTCTGGTTCTTCTTGATCTCAGTGCAGCATTTGACACTGTATGCCACCCTATACTTCTTTCTCGACTCTCTGCAATAGGTATCACTGGTGCGGCTTCAGTGGTTAACTTCATATCTATCGGATAGACATTTGTTAAGATAGGTGAGAATCGGTCTCGTACCGTCACTATTGGTGTTCCTCAAGGTTCTGTACTTGGTCCTCTTTTATTTCTCATTTATGTGCTGCCACTAGGTCAGATCATCAGACGGCATGGTCTCAATTTTCATAGTTACGCTGATGATATTCAAATTTATTTCACCCACTTTGTCCACTCACTTCTGTTGTCTCTTGCCTTCAGGAACTTAAAATATGGATGTCTGATAACTTCCTACAGCTTAATGCTGGGAAAACTGAAATCCTGTTGATTGGCCCTAAATCACAGAGCTTACCCGGGCATGACTTTTTCATTGATATTAATGGTGTCCAGATTAGGCCTTCAAAAACTGTGCGGAATCTGGGAGTTTTGTTCGATCTCTCGTTATGTTTTCACTCACACATCAGTCAGGTTGTTAAATCGTGCTTCTTTCACTTGCGGAATATTGTTCGCATACGCCCCTCTCTTAACTTTGGAGATGCGGAAACTGTTATACATGCTTTTATAACCTCCAGATTGGACTACTGTAACTCCCTATATAGCGGCCTACCCACCAACACTATACATCGCCTTCAAATGGTACAAAACTCTGCTGCTCGAGCCCTTACATCTAACAAAAAAACTGCACATCACTCCTATCCTTTCCCAACTTCACTGGCTTCCTGTGGTCAATCGCATCCAGTTTAAATTTAGTTAATCTTAGTTAATCTTGTTAATCTTAGTTTATAAAGCCTGTCATGGCCCTGCACCTAAATATCTCGCTGAGTTAGTGCAACCAAATGTTCCTGCACGGACCCTCAGATCCAGCAATGATAATCTGCTTGTTGTACCCAGGTATAAACTATCTACTGTGGGTGGAAGGGCTTTTAGTGTTGTCTGCCCTAAGCTGTGGAATAAGCTGCCATCTGATCTTCGTGCCACCCCTAACCTACAGACCTTCAAAATCTCAGCTTAAAACTCATATATTCACCATGCTCAGTAAATAACTGTTTTTCATTCTATCTCTCTGTCCTCCACTTTTTCACTTCTTTGTTACATGCTTTCTCTATTAAAATGTATGTTTTCTTTGCCTATCTAATCTATTCATTCATTATTGTTGTCTCCATCTGCTTTTCTGCTTGTTTAATTGTTATAACTAGCAGATTGCCCGTCTCTTGTCTGTCAACTGTTTGTATTATTTTGTGAAGCTACCATGGGTTCTTGAAAGGCGCTATAAAAAATTAACATATTATTATTATATTATTATTAGATAAATAAACTATGGCATATACCCTTCTCTCTGGCAGCTATTTCAGTCATACAAGTGCCCGTCTCTTTAAATGGGGAAACATCAAATTCTCCAAAGCTGTTCACCACGCTTAAGATTAAATTCCAAAATTTTAAACCACTAATGAAATCGCCAACAACAGTCTCATAAATTTAGTTTCTAAATGCTCAAATCATGACAAAAAACTGATCAAACGGCAGCTGCAGTGACGCAATGACTTAACCAGTTTTTATTTAGAAAGCAGGACTTGTTTCGCCATATTGGGCTTTGCACTTTCTCCCATTTATAGTAATATGAGTGCACCTATCTAAAGTCTTGGACATTACTTAAAGTCATTCAAGACAAGTAAACTGTAATGCTGTACAATAAACAACAAAAAAGGAATAGTACAAATAAAAACAACTAAACAAGGACAACAACTTTGTATGTTGCAAATGTGCATGTGTCAGTTTAGCAATCTGCAGTTATCATGGATTTAAGAAACTTTCTCCAAACACTACTACTGCCGATAATGACAAATGTAGAATCACACTGTCCTACCCGATCTTGACGGTGTCCAGCGTGTGGCACGGCGTGCCGTAAACAGGCACTTTCCCCATAATGAACATCATCACTTCGGCTCTCTGGTAATCAGGAAGATTTCCTCCAAAGAAACCTAGACACACACATGAATCCATTTTATTGAATTTGTTCAGTGTTTGGTCATCACAAAAGGTCAGATCTTAGTGAGCACATGAAGCTGTCACCGATTGTTTGGATGATGGCGTTCTGGACGATCCGCTCCTCGCTCTCTTTGGTGCGGGTGGAGGAAAGGCTACTCGCGGAGTTCCTGCGGGAACCGTCGCCCAGCTCAAAATCCACACTCATACGCAGATGCTTCAGCAGGGTGTTAAACACCTCCAGGACCGTGGGACCTGAGAATACACACACAGCACAAAAGTAATTATGCAGAATTATGCTGATTTTGCTTCAAGCAAGCACAGAGGATGTCACACTCAAAATGTCACAGATGTCTGTGCCAACTTAAGCACTATATGATATAAAAAAAAAAACTAAAAAAAACAAATCACAGCATGTGACTCAGACTAGACACAGGAACTACAGAGCACTGCTAGGGGGAGCTGCAGTTACTCTACACAGCAAACCCGTAAAACCTTCAGCCACTCATCAAATACACATCCTTAAAGGGAAAGTTCACCCAAAAATAAAAATTCTGTCAATAACTACTCACCTTCATGACGTTCCAAACCTGAAAGACTTTCGTTCATCTTTGGAACACAAATGAAGATATTTTTGATGAAATCTGAGAGATTTCTGTCTCTCCTTTGACAGCTGCGCCACTGAAACTTTGACGCTTCAAGAGATCTTAAAACTAATCTAAATGAATTGAGCGGTTTAGTCCACATTTTCTGAACACTCTATAGCTTTGTATGATGAACAGATTGAATTTAGGCTTTCACATATAAACATTCATCAACGCACACATCAGTTGTGGTAAACGGAAGCTCAAGCATATTCGCTTGATGTGTGAGAACCAATGAGGTTCATTCTTGTTACGCAGCGTGTTTGAGCTTCTGCAAGAGGTTTGTTCTTGTGCATCAAGCAGCTTCTGTTTATGTTCGCTGATCAATGTTTATATGTGATCTTAAATTTCATCATTTAAAGTGGCCGAGTCTCTTCAGAAAATTTGGACTAAACCGCTCAATTCATATGGATTAGTTTTACAATCTTTTTGAAGCTTCAAAGTGGTAGTTGCGTAGCTGTCAATGGAAAGCTCTCATTTGATCTTCATTTGTGTTCTGAAGATGAACGAAAGTCTTACAAGTTTGAATTATCCCTTTAAATAATCAATTCACCATCAATACCACATGACGGGACCCTAAACAGTTCACTAGTTCACCATATACGCGCCCAATTTAGTGACTGCCTGAAGGTTTTGATTGGGTGAGAGCTGTGCTTGTTAACATACCCAACCACAGATTGGGTGGTGAAGAGATGGGACTGAGAAACGTGTAAGCATTGTGTTGAATAGGAGCAATATGACCTGTGAGAGAAAACAGATTTCAGGAATGAAAGATGGAATAAAGACAAAAGACAATGAGGAATGAACACCAGGAGAGATTATGAGAGGAAAAGGGGAAATGTGAGTGTTCGTTTGGTATTTTTTGGGCATCTGTTTGTAGTTGTAGTGGCTGACACATAAGCAAAAGAACTATGAAAGTATTTTTGGTGCAAATCAACTGAACGCCTGTGACAGTGGAATTTGTAGTTGTAGAGAATAGCCACACATGTGTATCAGTAAAATTGAAGTCACAGAGAGAAATGTTTTAAGAGTTGCAAACTTGTAGACTTTTTTTATCTTCCACAAACACAACACAACAGTTACACCTTCTCAAATTCTTCATTGCAGGTGCACAAATCCTATTCTACAAATCACAAATTAAGAAACTCGTACGCTCACATTTTTGCTACAGTTGCTGCTGTGAATATGGTGCAAAACGCATTCACACACCTGCATCAAAAAATGTGAAGTCACAGAGAAATTTTGCTCATCCGCAAATCAGTATGCGAATTCATCCAATGAGAGTTGCACACTTGTAGAATATTTTCTCACAAATGTCTTGTATATTTATCTGGCACAAACACAAGTACGTAACTACAACTGCTTGAATCTGCTGCTGCGAATCTCAAACACTGTTTTTTCGCTTTCAAGTGACAAGTTTCACGCGCTCTCCCTTTTGCACCAAGTGCACCGTGACATGTGGAGCAAAAGTGAGTTGTGCATCTGTAGAGGCAGTGGGCGGAGCCTACATTAATATTCATGAGTTTCCCGGGCATGCGAGAACTGCTCATTAGTTCACGCGATCATTTCTCAGATGGTTTAATTTATCTAAAAACAGTAATATTGTGAAATATGTTTATCAACTGTTTTCTATTTTAATGTTTTAAAAAAATTATTGTGATGGCAGAGCTCATTTTACTCTAGATTTCAGTGTCACACGACCCTACAGAAATCATTCTAATACTGATTTGCTGCTCAAGAAACATTTCTGATTATGATCACATTTGAAAATGGTTGTGCTGCTTAATGAAGTGGGGAAATTGACTTTGTCTTCTATAAAAATAGATCATGCATTTGTATCAATGGTCATCATTGTGTATCATCCAGGCACACAGAGCAACACACAAGGTCAAAGAAAGAACATGACAAAGAGAAACGTCAGTATAGGTGCAAAATATTTATTTGGACACTGATATGTTTGTGGAGTTATTTCCCAGAGATTATTGCCAGAGACGACACAGTTGTAAAACTTCATAAGGTAAGGTATCAGAAGAGCTTATAGCAATAAATAAATTAAATGGTAATGGTTCATGTAGCCTATAGGAATATTTTACCTGCTCTTCTGTTGGAAATATGTGTTGCTGTAATCATTCATGTGTTCTGGAATTTTTGGTTTTACGGTAAAAGTGGAGCCTTAAACCTCGTGATATTTTTTTGTAAATTGATATTTTGTTTGTAAAAAAAAAAAAAATATTTATTGCAGTGACATTCAACAAATGATAACAAAAGACAGTTTAAAGCATTGCAATGTACAAAGGAAAAGCACAACGAAATGAACGAGTTGACGTTTGCTGTGCTTTATATAGGCCTACACAAGTGAATGCCAGCGATCATTTAGTCATTAACGAATGCACAAAACGTGCAAACTAATAAAAATATTATGAACTTAACGAAACCATACACAATTGTAGTTTAAGTTCGCGCTGAAACTATATTTACCTTTTTTGAAATAATCCATTAAACCATCTGAGAAATGATCGCGTGAACTAATGAGCAGTTCTCGCATGCCCGGGAAACTCATGAATATTAATGTAGGCTCCGCCCACTGCCTCTACAGATGCACAACTCACTTTTGCTCCACATGTCACGGTGCACTTGGTGCAAAAGGGAGAGCGCGCGAAACTTGTCACTTGAAAGCGAAAAAACAGTGTTTGAGATTCGCAGCAGCAGATTCAAGCAGTTGTAGTTACGTACTTGTGTTTGTGCCAGATAAATATACAAGACATTTGTGAGAAAATATTCTACAAGTGTGCAACTCTCATTGGATGAATTCGCATACTGATTTGCGGATGAGCAAAATTTCTCTGTGACTTCACATTTTTTGATGCAGGTGTGTGAATGCGTTTTGCACCATATTCACAGCAGCAACTGTAGCAAAAATGTGAGCGTACGAGTTTCTTAATTTGTGATTTGTAGAATAGGATTTGTGCACCTGCAATGAAGAATTTGAGAAGGTGTAACTGTTGTGTTGTGTTTGTGGAAGATAAAAAAAGTCTACAAGTTTGCAACTCTTAAAACATTTCTCTCTGTGACTTCAATTTTACTGATACACATTAGGGCTGTCACTTTTGAGAAAAATCAAATTCGAACGGATATCAAATATCAAGCAATGTATTCGAATATATTCGAATATCTACGAAACTAAAAGGACTGCGCATGTGCAATGACGTATTACGCACGGAGCGAGCTGTTCTTCCTGTTGAATAGAGTGTCATAAATGAGTGTTCCGTTATTAAAAAATTCTTATTTCACTCAGCGTCTGTGAAGTGAAGCAGGACAACGTCCCACCAGCGCTTGTTTCAGATTATCATCCACGGACGACTGGTTTTGGGCGCAGGGTTTTACTGCGTGATCAATATAAGCAGGCAAGCAGCACGGCAAATCATGCTCATCGTCTCCAAATCATGACCAGAGACGGATAAATATCAAGTCTGCTGTTTAAAACAAATAAAGAACCAATAGAGGAGAATAGTTATGCGCGAACAGCGGCATATTCGTGCAGTGTGCGCATGTCAAAAAATCAATTCGGATTTGAATCTTGTGACATATAACGCGCACATAACTTTATGTATCGTTCATGTAAACATGTTCATGTTCGGATTCATCAATCGGATTGTCCATTTCCAGACACTACTTTTTAGATGAGTTGGGGTAGAAATTGTCCGCTCAGGCTGGCCGTTCTGTGCGTTATCTTCCATTTTCAAAACAGGGTGGCTATTGGCTATTATTCGCTTGATTTGGTCATAAGTTTACGCTACAATACGTTTAGAGTGCCCGCTACTGGATGAGATGGCAAACAATAAAATGAAAAACAAACAGTCTAATCATAGACTGTAAAAAATGCGCTAAACATGGCACTTTAAAAACCGGTTAGTTTATTTATAGTTCGATTACGGATATTTCACGTCATGTTCGAATGCATATTCGAATATCGAATAAAAAGTGACAGCCCTAATACACATGTGTGGCTATTCTCTACAACTACAAATTCCACTGTCACAGGCGTTCAGTTGATTTGCACCAAAAATACCTTCATAAAGAACAAACAGAATAACAAAATAATCATCTGAATAATGATAATAATCAGAGTAAATCAATGAAAGGTTGAGTTTTACTCTCTAAAGTTTGGGGTTAGTAAGATTTTTTTAATGAATACTATTTATTCAGCAAAGACATTTTTAATACTAAAAAATATTTCCATTTCAAATAAAATGCTGTTTTTAATTAAATTTCATTGAGAAAATTGTATCATGGTTTCCACAAAAATATGAAGTAGCACAACTGTTTTTTTTTTTTACATTGATAATAATGAAAAATATTTCTTAAGCAACAAATCAGCATATTAGAATAATTTCTGAAGGATCATGTGACACTGAAGACAAAAATTCAGCTTTGCATCACAGGAATAACTTGCATTTAACAAATATAGTTTATTTATATCAAAACATTTTACAATATTACTGTTTTATGGTATTTTTGATCAAATAAAGATAGCCTTTTATAAACATCCTTCTTTTCCTTCTTGTTGAGCAGAAGAGACTTCTTTTAAAAATGTAACCAACCCTAAACCTTTGAATATTAGAGTAAATATAACAAATGTAAAAGTAGATTTTTTTTTATCCAAGATGCTAGGATGATTACTTACATCTGTAAGTCAAAACATGCAAATCCCATGATTGTATATTTTTAAGTTGTATCGCTCAGACTAATTAATCTCTCCTCAAAAAGCCACACAATTTGAGTTACTATCAATGTCCGTAACACAAACCACGCAAGATGGGTTACGTGCCAAAGCTGAACACTTATGGTTAATGGTTTGTAAACCACACACGCAAAGTACGAGAAATAACAATCAAAATGCTATCTTAGGGTACGTTTACAAGACAACGATGTAATAAAAACCTTTGTGTTTTTCGTGTACAGACGACATCATTGTCAAAATGATCCCCATTCACATGAATCCACGAAAACGACTAAAAACGTTGTATTATGCTGTCAGGCCAGTAGTTGGCGATGTCACTTTGTAAAGAAACACTATGCACCCTATAGACTGAACAGGCCCCCAAAACGCCATTGTCAGATAAATGAACAGCCAAAACGCATAAAAAGTTTTACGTTAGTTGAAAACGGTGTCGTGTAAACGGCCCCTTAGATGGTCAATACCCAGTCTTACCGATGGAGCCCTTGGCTGCTATGGCAACCGTCTCCAGCAGCACCTGAACGATACCTGCCCTCACACGTGGGGTGTTCTTACTGTGGGTGTCAAGGTGAGACAACACTTGCTGGATCACGTGGTGAGAATGCTGGGCCTGAAACACACACAAACACTTCATAAAACATGCTGTACAAGTGAATTGAACTTACTCTCCATTATAATTAAACGCTTCAATGGCCACACAGGATTAACACAAAGAGATGGAGTGAGAATATGTTCACCTTACCTGTATTGAGTACATGATTATCCTGAAACAGGAAACAGCAAAATCGTTCGGGTCCCACAGACGATGGTTGTCTAAATGCCTGAGGAAAACAATGCTGTGAATTACAGTATGCCCTCTTATAAGACAGCATGACCTAAATAGTCATTGATTCGAATTTTTGACATGCATCCCTTTTCCCTGTGTTTATCAAATATTTAGAATAATATGATAACCAATTCTGGTGAAGTGGGTTCAGTTCTGTTAAGCAAATTTGCCACATTTAAATCCGCAGAATTGAGCCTTTGCTAAGCCTTGCCGTAAAAATGGTCCTACGTTAGCACCCGTTGCAATACACAAAGGATGCTTTTGCTCTTTCATAAAGTAAGTCAATGGAGGATCTGTGTGATGTTTTTTTTATTTGACATTATGGGAATTATCCAAAGAAATGTTAAAATGTTGTCTTTTATAATAGTGACACAGGGTACTGTGCCAAAAGGGGACCAAAAATACAGCTTTTTCCTCTACTGCAATTAGATTAAACATTGTCACCCCTGAATTTAGATTCATTCTCCGCCATTTTTACTGTGTAATTGGACAATTTCTTGAAAGAAAAGCAGTAGATAAAAAGCTCTACAATGTCCCAATTTATTCCAGCCCATTTAAGAATAATATCCAAACAACTTTTAACACTTTTTCACAACGTTTACAAAAATCTCCAGTTCATTCTTATGGGCTGTTCTATAAAGCTTGCCTGAGTTTAATACTTGTGGGTAGAAGTTTTGGAAAAAATAAAAAATAAATCAATGGTCACTAGCATATTTTGATGAAGAAAAAAGTCATTCAGGTTTGAAACTCAAATGGCCAATTTCTATTTTTTATGGAACGTTGCAGTTTATTATAATTGATTCATCTGTGCATGCATATAATTTTTGTTTGAATTAATTCTCTTCTCTGATGACGTCTGCGTCTGAAATCGCATGCTCTCTTGAGTAGGTACATGTTTTGAACAAGTACTTCCTTTGTAAGGACTAAAAAAGAATGTTCTATATAGTATGAAAATCCAGAAGACAATTTCATTGGTTTTTGTTTATCTTTAAATGTGTTTACTTTGTTTGTCCTTCTTATTTGAATGAACTGTTGATTCCATATAGATCTCCCTACTCTCTTAGACATTCGCAATATCCTTTTTTCTTTGTTCCAAAAACTGTTAGTGTAGTTGGACGTAGGTCATTTCTGTATAAAGCCCCTTTTGACTGGAATAATCTTCCTGTTTCTCTGAGATCTATTACCTCTCTTAATCGCTTTAGGTCATGCCTATTCTCTTATCTTAAAATAACTTGTCTATGTTTCTGATTTTATTTTGTTTTCTCTCTGTACTTGAGATTCATTTGAGGATCTTTTGCTTTTATTATGTGGCTCTATGTGGATGCTGTATGATGCTGAGATTTTGTACTGAAACTAAGCTGCTGCTGTGGGAAGCCCTCAAGATTGTGGGAAGCAGGTTGAGCTTTTGTTTTTGTAGTTATGTTTGTATTGTTGTTTTGTTTTATGTTGTCTGTGTTGTATATTGCTTATGTTTTTAGGACCCCCTTGAAAATGAGATGTTAAATCTCAAGGGGCTATCCTTTCAATAAATTCAAACTTATGAATGTGTGTAGTATGAACGTAATCCGGACATACTACATTCGTCATGTTGTCATTATCACAACCTATATAGTAGGGAAGTATGTGATTTCAGATGCGGCCAACGTGTTTACTAGCGCTCACTCACATGAGATCACAGAAATAGCAAACCACAACGACCCAATCAATTACCGCTGGACGAAATCAAGTCCTGCTACTCTACATTTTTTCTTGTTCGAGAAGCTGTTTCCCTAAGATATATGTCACAATAGGGAAGAAAAGGCTATCGCAACGACTTTAAAGGCTCAAGTGGAAGTCCACAGACAACTATGTGTAATGCAGCTATTTGGAGTCCGTTCTGTGACTGGTGTCTGTCATATCGAGCACGGTGGTTCCATTCAACAGCAGCTATGATGCGGAAAACTTGAGCATTCCTGCGTCGCAACACAAATCATGTTTCCACACATTTATCTCTCCTCTTTTCCGCAGTCTGATCTAACTCTAAAACCTCTATGTCACCATCCTCTCCCTTCCTGCTGTCGCCATGGTAACGTCAATCTGATCTCACCCCCCATCCGATGAGAGCTATTTTTGGAACGCCTGAAATCCCCTTCCACCCAAAAAAAAAAGCTTTCGCTGTACGTCTCCGCGAACACCAGCCGTACGTGTTATCAGAGGTACAGATAACTACCCTGGAGCTCAACGTTCCCTCAAAACCTCACACAAGTTTAATAAATACAGAGCACACAGCGAAACAGTTTAATAAGGAGAGAGGGAGAGAGTTAGAGAAAGAGCGAGACACGAGAGACGATGGAGAAGGTGAGGGAGTGTGATAGAGAAAGAGACGTGCTCGAGAGCCCCTCTGCGCTTTGATATTCTCTTTTTACAGACATCTCACTCAGCGCTAATTGGCCAATGACTGAGATGAGCCAAAACGGTCTCATTAATGAGCTCTTAGAGTGTCTGCACACACACTGCATACGGCTGCATGTGTCTGAATTGTGTGCTAATAAGCTACAGATGGAGACCAGGTCAGGGCAGTCAAACCGAGAGCTGCTCATTTGCACACGACGCCAAAGTCAAAGCAGCTCATCTTCAGATCTGAATCTAAAGTTTCACCTTCAGCCTCCGTTAAACTCACCGCAGCGCAGACTTACACGTTTACAGACCTAAAGTAGAACATTTAGTCTTTAACTAAAAAAAACGGAATGTGGCTTTTTTCCATTTCATCATCAATTTAGAATGTACACTACTGTTTAAAATATTGGATTAATTTATTAATTGTAAGAATTTTATTATGTTCTTGAAAGAAGCTGTGCTCACCAAAGCTGCATTTATTTGATCAAAATGCTGGAAAAATAGTAATAATGTTGTGAGATATTTTTACAATTTAAAAGAACTGTTTTTTTTTAAATATTTTAAAATGTAATTTATTCCTGTGATGCAAAGCTGAATATTCAGTCTCACAGTGTCACATGATCCTTCAGAAATCATTTTAATATGCTGATTTGCTGGTCAATTATCATCATCAATTTTTACTGGTGTTCAAATATTAATAATGGTTCTTATTGAATACTTGAATCACTTGAATCAATTTAAAAAAATCTAAAATAATTATTGATTTTCTTACCCCAAACATTTTAATGGTAGGGTATCACGGTTAATGTTAAAATATTAAGCAGCACAACTGTTTTCAACATTGATAATAATAATAAATGTTTCTTGAGCAGCAAATCAGCATATTAGAATGATTTCTGAAGGATCATGTGACACTGAAGAAGACTGGAATATATTCATTTCTCCATCAGAAAAATAAATTAAATTTGAAAATATGCTAAAATAGAAAAATTAAATATTACTTTATACAGTTCAAATATAAACAGTTTATTTCAATACTTAAATCACATTTCAGTGCATTATAAAACCTTTTTTTTGTGGTTTTATTGCATCAAGCTCTGCGTCATAATGTAATAGTTATCATTAGACCATTCCCTCGCTTATAAAATGACCTGGAAATGACTTCAATGTTCCTCTAGACTTGCCTGGATGTGCGCTGCATGAAACAGGGGAACATTAGTGCTAATGGAGGAAAAAAACAGCTCTAATATGATATATGAGATATTCAAGTAATAAGTCACAAGAGGACAAGCTACAGATATTGTTAAGCATGATACAAAACGGGTAATGAATAGAACAGAAATTTCAGCTACAGGTTTCTTTTGATAACGAGATCTATTAATTTATCATATATAGTTGTACTTCAATATTTAATACTGCTAAACTAATTCTAGCTGCATTAGAATAATCAATACTGCATTCATTGTGTCCTGCCTACTTATGTAATACAGAAGGTTTTTGTTGCTTGTCCAATTTAATTAAAATGAGCAGATACAATTGTTGCACATTTTATCATCCATGCAATTAATTTACATTTATAAAATGAAAGTTTGCTTAATCCATTTGCATGGAAATGAACAATTTTCACTGCCATAAGGGGATGTACATAAATCTAGTTCGACTGACCGACACTGGAAAATGATGCGTGCTTTTTAATCTAACATCATCCGACCATGTAGCTTACTTAATTTAGTACTCTGCTAGATTAAAATATGGTTATTTCCTTAATTATTTTTGTATGGCAGGGGAAAAAAAATCAATAGCTAATATTTGCCTATTTATAAATATCCAAAAATGTATACAAATATGTAACATCATTATGCAGTTATAATAAATATAATAAAGCTAAATAATAAAGTAATTGAATACAAAATCAAGCTTAATCCTTTTAACTTTTTATTGAATCTTGAAATTAAGGTCAGTTAGAAAAACAAACTCATAGCTAAATATATGCACTATATTACACATTACTGTTCTTCAATATCTGATGTATGTTTGAATAAATCTTCCATGAAAAAAAAAGTTATGACAGCCAACCATTTAAATGTTTATATATATTATATATATATATATATATATATATATATATATATATATATATATATATATAAAAAAAATGTAATTATGAAGTTAGTATTACAACGTTATTATTACAAAACTTCCATGTGTGTCATTTAAGTGTTTGTAGACAAATCAGTTCATTTTAACCTTCAATATTATATGCATCAACTGATTATAGTAATGTAACAACTATAGTTTACAGCATTAGTAATTTTCGTTTCCTTGAGAAAAGGAATGTCATGTACTGTACTTTATATGAATCGAGGTGGATTGATTCGAAATCAGAATCGAATCACAAGCTTGTGAATAGAAATCAAATTGAATCTTTTTTTTTTGCATTATTTAATTTAGTTTATAATTGATTTATTTTTGTCTTTTTAAATTACATTTAATTACATTTTTGAATAAATAATACCGCCATTGTTGATGCTGTCTCATTGCCGATTCAACAGTTTCAATGAAATGATAAAATACTTAAAATGTTACACTAATTTTGAAGATGTGAAATCAGGGAAAGCCCATATGAAGGGAAATATATGACAGGAAAGTCCCTAGGCTGCTGAGTCAGTGTGCAAACAGAGACACATATTTGCATCTGTAACCCATTTAACACCTAAATCAAGCTTAGAACAGCTGGATTCAGATCACAACAGTTCCTTTAACACAAAACAGAGGCACCTGGGCGCTGCTTGCATTTTCTGCATGGTGTTTGTGTTGAGAGTGGAATGAATGAATCCCATCATGCCCACAGCGTGAGAGGAAGCAGACGAGCAGCTGACAGCAGCATCAGCGTCTGGACACCTGAGCTCGCAGGCTAACACCGCGCCGCGTGCTTGTCTGAAAACATCTGTGTGTCTCAAAGTGCTCTGGCACCCTTTGCATACGGGTATGCACTGCATATTTGAGACTGGGGTTCGCTTAGCTCATAAAACACCTGATCATTTTGAAAATGTTATCATCATTGTATTGTACGCTTTTAATTTTCTCTTGGGATCCCTGCTCACGGTCAACCCTGAAAAATGATTAATGGAAACTGACATGCTTGAAAAGCTGAAACGGCCAGACATATTTTAGCCTGTGAGCTTGTGTGTGTGTGTTACAGGGACTATCACAGATTTAAAATGGTACAATACCAATATTTTGGGAATTAATGTGAAGCATAATAAGGCAGTTTTTAGATCAGCTTTTTAATGACGTAATTATGTTTCTACTCCAATTTGTCATTGAAATATAGACATTTAAATGATGGCTGTAATAAAAACTTATTCAGGTTTCAATGTTTTCATGACAGATATATTCAAACATACATTAAATCATGACAACAGTAAGTAAAACTATACTGAATATGTAATATTGTACACACACACACACACACACACACACACATACATATATATATATATATATATATATATATATATATATATATATATATAAATATATATAAATATATAAATATATATATATATATATATATATATATATATATTAGGGGTGGAATGGTACATGTATTCGTATTGAACCGAAATGGTACGGGGATCACGGTTCGGTGCACGAATTTACACGGAGAATACATGGTATAAAAATAAATAAAACTCGCGTGCAAATTAATTAATGTAATGCGGAACTACTGTTAGATACGCGGGTTCTTTAGGGACACATAATCTGTACCATCGGCTTAGCTCTAAACGCGCGTTCACTTCAAACGTTGGCTTTATACACGTGTCCTATTCGCTTTGGACTAGCGTCGAACTAGGCGCGATATACGCGAATTTGACGCTCTATTCGCGTTTGGTGTGACCGCATAATGGGCTGCGATGTCAAGATTGCAATGCTGGAGTGTGTGTGTGTGTGTGCGTGTGCGTGAGAGAGAGAGAGATGCACGGGCGCGATCGAACAGTGTGTGTGTGAGAGAGAGAGAGAGAGAGAGAGAGAGAGAGAGAGAGAGAGAGAGAGAGAGAGAGAAAGAAAGAGAGAGAGAGAGAGAGAATGTGAGAGAAAGAGAGAGAGAGAATGTGAGAGAAAGAGAGAGAGAGAGGCGCGGGCACGATCGAACAGTGGAAACATAAAAAACATACTCCGTCATTTTGTTCATACAGATCATTAAACCTGCAAAGTGTTTACTTATATTTGTGTACACTCGCAATAAAACACAACATTGTGCTTTTGTCACACTGTAAACTCTTGTCAAACTGTAACCTACAACTGTCACCCAACCAAAATCACACACACACACACACACACACACACACACTGTTTTAAAAGCAAAACATAATTATCCAACTCCATTTCAAAACAGTCTGTGGGTCCCATCTTTTGGACATTCATCATATTGCATTGGTTTTCATTTCTTGTCCTCGGAGCACTATCTTACACATTCTACATTGATTAAAAAAGAAAACCGAATGTGTTTTTAATGGTAGTATTATTTTATACAGAAATCAATTATTTATAATTATGTTACATTGTTAATTAAAATTAAGGAAAACATATATTGATCTGAAATATAGCAAATTAATTTTAAATTAATTCAGGTACAATTACCAACCATATCGCAAGGTCTTTTTATTAACTTAATTAATAAACTAATTATATAAAACTATTGTCAGTGCACTACAAATAAACTGGTTCTATGCCTTTAATAATACAACTTATTTAAAAAATACAATGCCTTCTGCATTTTTGTTTTGCTTTTCCCTCCATTGTACCGAAATCGTACCGAACCGTGATGTCTGAACCGAGGTATGAACCGAACCGTGACTTCTGTGTACCGTTCTCCTAATATATATATATATATATATATATATATATATATATATATATATATATATATATATATATATAAAAAGTTTGTTTTTAGCTAACTAACTAGATATGAACTTGGCTTTCATGAGGTAAATATCATTTTATGTGACAAGATGTTTTATTGAAGTCTTTCCGTGGTTGAAACACTGACAGAGTAATTACATGAGACATGACACATTTCAGTAAGTAATAATAAGTTTAGTAAGTAGTAATGAAATAATCAGTTCACATGTCAAATTTTTGGTGCAGCACTAAAATCTAAACGAAATCAAAGTCTACTAAAGTGAATCCCATGATACATTGGATTCCCATAGCAAAAAAAAAACAAAGTTATAAAAATGATCTTTTAACTTTCCTGCTGGATCTGTCTGCTGCCTTTGACACAGTTAACCACCAGATCCCTCTGTCAATCCTAAATTGGGAACCGCACTCCAATGGTTCAAGTCTTACCTCTCAGGTAGATCCTTTAAGGTGTCGTGGAGGGGTGAGGTGTCTAAGACATCTAGCTACTGGGGTGCCACAGGGCTTAGTGCTTGGACCACTTCTCTTCTCCATCTATATGACATCACTAGGATCTGTGATTCTGAAACATGGCTTTTCCTATCAGTGCTACGCTGATGACACACAACTCTACCTCTCATTCCAGCCTGATGATCCGACGGTAGCTGATCGCATCTCAGCCTGCCTGACAGACATTTCTGGATGGATGAATGACCACCACCTTCAATTAAACCTTGTGAAGACAGAGCTGCTTGTGGTCCCGGCCAACCCAACAATACAGCACAACTTCAGTTCAGTTAGGTTCGTCATCCATAACTCCATCAAGGTCAGCCAGGAACCTTGGAGTTGTGATTGATGATTAATTGAACTTTACAGACCACATTGCTAGAACTGCCCGGTCCTGCAGATTTGCCTTGGATTAGGAGGATCAGGCCCTTCCTATCGGAGCGTGCTACACAACTTTTTGTCCAAGCACTTGTTCTATCCAGACTGGACTATTGAAATGCTCTCCTGGCAGGTCTTCCAGCTTGCACTATCAAACCTCTGCAACTGATCCAGAATGCTGCTGCAAGAGTGATCTTTAATGAGCCGAAGAGAGCGCACGTCATTCCTCTCCTCACAAAACTCCACTGGTTGCCAGTTGCCGCTCGCATCAAATTCAAGTCACTGACTTTTGCCTACAGAACAAACACTGGCTCTGCTCCCTTTTACCAAAACTCATTACTTCAGACTTACGTGCCATCCAGAAACTAGCGCTCTGCAATTGAACGCCGTCTTGTGGTGCCATCTCAAAGAGGCACAAAATCTCTTTCTCAGACCTTTTTCTGGTCTGTTTTAATGCTGGTGGAATGATCTGCCTAACTCAACCAGAGCTGCTGAGTCCGTGGCCATTTTCAAGAAACGGCTGAAGACGCATCTTTTTCGGCAACACCTGATCCATTAATACTAACACTTTATCATTTATTCTATATCTATTCTCTTAAAAAAAAATTACATGTACTGTGTTAGATTAAACTGGGAGGGGTCATTGCACTTGCATATTGTTGTCCTATTGTTAGTGTCACTGCTTCTATTGTTCTCATTTGTAAGTCGCTTTGGATAAAAGCGTCTGCTAAATGAATAAATGTAAACTGTACTAGCAATGTCAAAATAGCTCCTGGTTGTGTGCATTTTTAAAAATTAGGGCACATTTTATGGTACCCCGATCACAATGTGATGTTACCATAGCAACAAGCCCAGAAATAAAACAACAGCCTTAACTTAAAGTCAAGGCTTGAGTTATTAATTTTACTGTAATGAGTGAATAGTGAGTAAACCACTGCTTCCAGAGAGACTATTTAAACATTAGCACCTGATAATAGTACCTACAGCACAGTGTAGCCATTGCAATGGTACTTACACCAGTACAGGGCGCACTGCATTGTTCATGTTGCCGTAAGCAGCTCGACCCAGCAACTCTCGAAAGCAACTCTCAGCCAGTGAAGCCGGATTTTCCTCTCCAGCCCTGAAAAAGAGACGCATACATATAAGAGCATTTGTACTAAACTCGGTCATTTACAGCGCGTGGTTTTACGCTCTGCATTCTGATGTCAAATACACAAGTGTATTAAATGATGCATTAAAGACCTGTGAGGAAAAAATCCCAGCCACCTCTCTCTCTCTCTCTCCCTCTCACACACACACACACACACACACACACACACACACAATTCTTTGTCCCTTCAGCTCACCGACAGCCCATGGAAAGCAATTAACAGAATCTGACGACCTTGAAAAGCTGAAATAACCACACAACTCTGCAGGCACACACACATCAGTTGTGTCTATGTGTTTTCTGAGCCAATTATAGTCACAAACTGTATTCAACCTAATCAGAGTGCCGTATATTAAAGCACTGCTGCAACAGCAAACAGTGGCTATGTTTTGTAATAGTATATACACCTCACAGTATATACTGTATATTTCCTGTTATTTTTCTCAATAGTTTGTAAAATAGTATGAAATAATGTTTTAAACTGTGTTGTGCTGCAAAATAAAATTATAATATTATTTTCCTGAAATACTTTGACTTTATTTTGCAGTGAAATATTACATTAGTAAAAGGTATTATTATAATTATTATTATTTTATAGTCATATGTCACAAAATTTTAGGCCAAATTGTGCAGCCCTACAAACTAATGTAGTAGGTCTGGTTATACTATGCACACAGAAATGATGCATACTACTGCAAAAGTAGTATGAATAGTATAGCAGATTATGACATTTCTGAACATACTCTTTACAATTGTATGAATCTAGAAAGTAATTGCAGTAAATAATTAATTGAATTAAACATTTCTAAGGCGATTTTAATTTATTCTGCGAGATAAGCTTTCAGATGAGAAGAGAGTCCTCTGTGACATCAGCAGGTCAGGTGTCAATCCAGCCAAGCTTACACACGTCAATCAAACACAGCCCTGTTTTGTGTTTGCAACCTTAATCACCGATCGATACACTAGATCGAATTTCAGCTCCTGATTATAGGGTAGAGAGGAACAATTGATATTTCCATTCGCATAAACACAAACAGGCAATTTAACTTAAATATTCTGTGCACAAAGGAGCCATTATCTGAGACAAACTCACGTTTTATTCTCACACACACACACACACTTAAAGGAATCAGATATCCTTGATTGCCCTCTACATGTGGACCTCCAAAGATCTCTTATCAAGAAAATCTCTATTCCTCCCTGCCTCTCTGTGTTTGGTGGTGTTATTCAGTGTGTGGTACAGAACAAAAAAGTTGAATTGAAAAATTGAAAAGCAATTTCTGTATGAAAAATATTGAGTATTAAAAATTAAATGATTTCCCCTGCTCGAGTATGTGTGCGTGTGGTTCAGGTATACCAGAAATTTTGAAAATGTAAAAATGCAGAAAGTTTTCTGTGAGGTTTGTGTTTAGGAGTAGCGATAGGGGATAGAATATACAGTTTGTAGAGTATAAAAATCATTATGTCTATGGAAAGTCGCCATAAAACATGGAAACCAAACTTGTGTGTGTGTGTGTACCTACCTCTCTGAGTCGTCATTATCTTGCATGTTGAACAGCATAGAGGGGATGAGTTTATCCATGTGTTGAGGTTCCCAGATAATTGCCTGGAGTTCATCATTCACAGTTTTTCTAACGACACCCTGAAGACCCTTAATGCCTGCTACACGGATCCTACAGGAACACGTTAAACACAGTAAATAACATACTCATTAGATCACAACTGCCAAAGTCAACATTTGAATCTGACTGGATTAGTTAACACAATATCAAAAAGCAATTGGCATCTGGAAACAAATTATGCAAGACCGTTTGTCAATACTATGTTCATAAGTCACCTATGGGCTATTTTGGGCTTGTGGTTGAACATTTTGTTACATATCTATTGTTTTTCTTTTATAAAATATTATAATAATATTAAAAATAGTATATATATATATATATATATATATATATATATGAAGAGGTCTTTTCCAAAACGCGATAAACGCCATTTAAAAAAAAAAATGAGTTTGTCATGTCATTTTGCTGTGCACTGAACCTATTCACTGCTCCATCAACATTTCATGCCAAATCGCTACATTTCCTTGTTTAAAATGTACTACAAGATGCAGTTTCTTTCCAAAACGCGATAAGCGCCAAACCTATTTTTAGCCTAAACGCGATAAATCCTCTCAACTAATCAGAATTCGGTGAACGTTCTACGCAATCCAACAGGGTGGCGCTCTGAACAGAGGTTTGTTTATGTTCATTTATTCCTCAAAATGAGTGAGTTTTCTAGTCGACTAGTAGTAGTTCATTTAAGTTTAATCACATATTTCTATTGATTTAATTATTTAAATATGGGAGAGAAACCATAATGACCATTTTTTTAATTGCCTATTCCGCATCTCACGCATAAAGCTTGCCACAAAGAACCGACAAAAGTAATGATTAGGCCTATGCATGAAACTTTTGAATTGTTTATTTTTTAATTAGTGTTTTCTGTCAGATATAGCTGAAAAGATAAAGTTGACTATGCTGACTCGCCATCTTCGCAGTAGTGAACGCGCCTATAGAGAGAAATGCACACTTTGAATTAGCCTATACGCAGAGAGTAGCCAATTTCTTTTCGTTTTTTATTGTTTTGTTTAAATGTAGACATTTCAAGCTTTTTATAGATATACTTCTCAGGATTGTGAGGCAAGTATCGCTGTGTTTCGGTTCATTTATGTGATGCTCTCCAGATCACGCGCGGGCGCTTCCGTGTCCTGATTATATGTCTGCTATATTTGCTTATTTATTTATTATTAATCCAGTCAATTTGTTGATGAAACATTGATTAAAATGAAGATACAATTTATACAAAACGAAATTCACTTTAAAGCAAGGCTTTCTACTAAACAAAACTTAATAAGTGATCAAAATCATGTCTGACCCATTCCAAATGTTTTCCGATATATTGGTCATCTTATGATCCTATCATACTCATCTCATGCGGTTCCCTTTTCATATAATCAACATAGATGAAAAAAAAAAAAAACATTAGCCTATATTATTAAACATAAATATGAAACGTATGTTTAAGTTTTTTTTTAAACTTAGCCTATATGTAAGCGTCACGCCGCTCTGCTTTGTTCACATGCTGTGTAGCCTATACAAGCATGTGTGTGTGTGTGTGTGTGTGGTGGAGGGGTGCCCATCACTACTTTTGAATATCGTTATCATTATTAAATATTTTTAATAATTTGTTTTTTTTACGCATATGTAGTGGACAAATTGGTCCTACTTGTTACAGGTTTGACACTTTACTAAAAATGACTCTGAATGTATTACTAAATAACTTATTGAATAGCTATTGATATCATTACTATTTTCAGGTTCTGCACCAAATGACTTTTAGCCTAAATGTGTTACTAAATTTAATTTATAGTATGAGCCCCTGATTATATGTTACATGCTCTCGTTTTTTTTTTTTTTAAAGACAAACCATACAGTTTTGGAAAAAATTGATGGATTTATAGCGTTTTGGAAAAAAAATAAATTAACTTTTAATTTATCATAAACAATATTGTTGTTTGATTTAATAATCATTGTTTAACATGTTCAGACTGAGCCAATAAAACATTTTAACAGGATAAATTGAATATTCACAAAATGTGTGGGTCTAGGTAAAAAATGTAATTTTCCTGAAAACTATTGAAATGGATTTATAGCGTTTTGGAAAAGACCTCTTCATATATATATATATATATATATATATATATATATATATATATATATATACAGGGTTTAGTAATATATATATATATATATATATATATATATATACTAAACCCTGATATATATATATATATATATATATATATATATATATATATATACACAGGGTTTAAATTGGATTTTCCACTCAAACCGGCCAATTTGGTTACAAAATTTTTAAGTAACTGGCCATTCAGAACTTCTACTAGACAAAAAAAAAGAAAAAAGAAATGAAATTAACCAAAATAACTACGTCACAGCTTATATATTGTAAAATTTGGATTTCATACATTCATTCATCAACAAAATCCTGTCATCCAGCCGTCTCCTGCCTTCCTGTTTCATCCTCATCACCAAAAATGTATTTTAGGTAGACAGATCAATACAGTACAAAGAACTTTTTAATTTTCGCTACTTCTTCAATGCAAATGAACAAGCGCGCCATTATTTGTTGCGTAGTGAAGGGCATGTTCAAGCAAGCCAGATATGTGCAGATCCTACGCAATACACTGTATTTATATCATGATGATATATATTGCGCTAAATCTGCGCAGATTTGGCTTACACAAACTTCCCCAGCAAAGTGAGTAATAAACTAACACGCCAAATTGGCTAGTGATTTGACAGCGTTACCCGCCACAGTTGATTTTTACCCGGGTTGGCGGGTGTTCATTTCAAACCCTGTGTATACACGTCGTACACATACACACTGTTCAAAAGTTTGTGGTTGGTAAGATTGCTAGATGTTTATTTTTGGCAAAGCTACATTTTCATTCTTTAGAAATCATTCTTCTTAATATGATGATTTGCTGCTCAAGAAACAATTCTTATTATTTTCAATGTTGAAAACAGTTGTGCTGCTTAATATTTTGTGTTACATTTTTTAGTTCAGCATATTATGTATGTTATATTTTATTATAAGTTATTATTTAATTATAATACAAGTCAAATTATAGTTTTTTCTTTTCTTTTCTTTAAATTATTTTCATTTATTGACAGCCCAACATAAAACAACCATAGACAGACACTAATCACACACCTGCTGCGAGTTTCGGGGTCCTCATATGTGGAATGACACATGGCACTGAACTGTGAGACGAAAAAGTCATATCTGCGATGGTAAGAGGGTGTATCCTCCTCGATGTTCGCGAACTTCACAAACTACAAGGAATCAGACACACACTCAGAATTTGTCAGAAAAACACACAACCACGCCCAATCTTTTGCAGTCTCACACAATGACAGAATCAAAAACACCCCCAAACAAAGGTGTGATGGTGATATTCCCTTTCCATGATGTGCGGAGGAAGTTACTGCTATCAGCCAGACAAGTGTGACATCTCGTTAGATGAACTAACGTGTGTTCATATGCATATGTGTGAATCATTGTCCGTTTGAAATAAATTGGTGGTCCATATTTGACATTTGTAGTGCTGGTTTCACAGACAGGGCTTAGATTAAGCCATGATTAGGCATTAGTTCAATTAGGACATTTAAGTAGCTTTTATAAACGTGCCTTAGAAAAAACATTACTGGTGTGCATCTTAAGACAATACAATGGCACTGACATTTTAAGATATGTCATTGCAAGTTGCTTTCATTTAAAACAGCTCAAACATGCATTTTGGTCTGGGACTAGCTTAAGCCTTGTCTGTTAAACCAAGCAATAGCATTTTATTTCACAGAAATTCACCAAAGCAGCAATAAATGAACATTTGCCACCCATTCCTTGACTCTCAGTATTTAACATGCATTAAACAACCTCTCTATTGACTGGCTTCTGTTTTCAAAATTTCCTATATAAATGATGTGAGTCCTCATAAGTTGATGCACTGAATTCTTTCTGAATGACCTGCTTTTGCGAGGACATTAAATAATATCTCATGTTACTGACAAATGTAGTTTCAGGCTTCAATAGATGATGCAATGTTCAAAACACACAAACAATTCAATGCAGTAGAATCTTTGCAATGAAATGCTTCAGATCCTATGTGAGCAGACATGAGAAACCCAGATGAGGAATAATACAGCAGAAAATTGAGTGAGCAGAGAGAGCGAGAGGGAGAGCAAGAGACTGAAAGAGTGAGAAAAAAGAAAAAAGCACCATAACAAATGGCAGAATAACAGTCAAAGCCATTTCTCATCTTCCACCTGAACCTCTCATGTCTCCTGCTGAGATCACTCAGGCTCCTTCAGGCACACACACAAACTTACCGAGTTGGTGCCCAGCACTTGTAAATCTGGTTCTCTGGATTCCAGCAGTTTGGCTACCATATGTAAGAAGCTCTCCACAAATGGCTTGATACTCTGGGAATGACAGGCCATCAACAACTGATCCAACGCCTCCATCGCTATCACCACGTACCTGTGCGTACACACACACACACACACACACACACACACAGAGAGAGAGAAAGAGAGAGAGAAGAAGAAACAGGGTTCAAAATGAACACTTGCCAAGCTCCAAATATAAAGTAAAAATTAAAGTGTAAGAACAAAAATAGTATAAATACTACAATTGTAAGAAATAAAATAAACTATACAATTTTAAGAATGATAGTCTGAACATCTTTGATGTTATATTCAAAGCATATACACTCTTAAAAATAAAGGTTTCAACAAGGGGTTTTCGTAGTGCTGCCAAAGAAAAAACATTTTTGGGTTCCCCAAAGAACCTTTCAATGAACAGTTCTTTATTCGAACCTTTTCCCACTATTAACAACCTTTTACGCAGTGGAAAGTTTCTATGGATGTTAAAGGTTCTTAACAAAACCAATAGGAGGAACATTTTATTGCTTCCCATAACTATTGGTGGAAGTACCACCCACTTTCAGCTTGGTTTTGCGCTCCTGGACCCAGTCAGCACAAAATCGAGCTGAATGGAGGGAAAGGCTCAAGACCATGCCAACAACCTCCAGAAGCTAAAAAGAAGTTGCCTGGAATCCAACCAACAAACATGAACTATGTTAGCCAATATATGTCTATGGTCTATGTCCTATTGTCACCTTCATTTTCGCTTGCGACAGAAGCATGCCAAACATAAACGTTTTCATAGTTCCTATAACTATTGGTGGAAGTTGCCACTTTTTGGCTTGTTCGCACCAAAGAAACTGGAAATGATTTTAGTTAGGTAGGGTTGGGTACCAAACTCGGTTATTTTGAGGGCACTGACCGAATTACGTTGGTACTACCAAGCACAGATTCACAATAAATCAATCGGTGCCAAATTTCGGTACCTGAGAACGCATCTGGGCATGAGAGTAAAGGTACGTTTTATATATTACTCCATAAAAGCGGTGTGGGAAATAACTGTGTGTGTATTTGTGTGCGTCTTACCCATAGCGATGTCGTACAACATCTCTGCTAAGACGTTCAGCCAGGTATGCTCCGATGCGGTCCAGCTTCTCTGGTGCTGACACCGCATAAAACGTCAACTTCTCCATATCAGATTTCACCAGTCCATCCTGAGGAACAAAACAAAGAACAATCAACATTTGTTTAAAAAAAAAAAAAAAACATCTAAACATTGACTGGAATTTTAAGAATAAAATCAAAGCCAAACTTTTTTCACTCTTCAAAAACATTGTTAATTGTTGACACACTAAAATATATAGATTGAAACGTATATATATATATATATATATATATATATATATATAAATGAAATGACCAGGTAACCACGTTAGTTAATTTGTGATGCTGTTTGCGAATGTAAGTTTGAACTATGGTTTTGGGAAACATCAAATCGTTGAACTACTGTATGTTGGTAACAATGGAACTTGCGACCATAGTTAGCTAACAATGCTTTTAGGAAACGCACCCCTGGTCTATAATGGTGCCTAGCGATGTCTACGTAAACTGACTGTGTAGATTATTTGAAGTGAATATTTTTTGGAAAAAGTCTAATAAAAGGCATCAGAAGTAGAAACTCACTTCTACCCAAAATCCATTTAGAGAAATAAACTCCTGAAGCTCGCAAAGTGCTAATTAACTTAACACAATTTTAACATATGGTACATCACATAACTGTGGGGAATCTGTCTGTGTGTGTCAGTGGAAACAGTCACACCCTCTCATGAGAAAATTACTCACACTTAGCCTTCAGAGAAAACAATTGTGTGGGTGTGTGTGTGTGTGTGTGTGTGTCATTCTAATCAACAGAGCTGAATGTAAATGATGAATATGGAGTAACAACAAGGTTTAAAAGCTTCCCAGTGTGTATGTTGTTGTATATCAAACTGTTGAGAAGGTCAAAGGTCAAAATTAAAGCATTAATACATATTCATAATAACAGTGCCATAACATTTCTCTCCAACAATATGAATAACAAGCAACAGCTGCCAGTCAACTGCGCTTTAAATTTAGATTGATAGTCCAAGCAGCTTCTTTCTTATTATGCCGTGGCATTTACTTTACTGAGTCTCTGAGGACAGGAACAGCCAATGAGAATATATTTTGATCACAGCACTTGAACTTGAATGCATCTGAAGCGCAGTGCATGAACTCTGATATAACTATGGTATTTAAAGATTTGATTTAAAGTCTCTGTCAAAAACCTGAGTTTATTATGTAAATGAGCAAGACTTGTTGACTGCTGAATTCTACTGTGTCTCCTTAAAGACCTCCTGTGGTGAAAATCAAGTTTTTAAATGTTGTATATATGTCTATGTGATGTTAAAAGAGATTAAAATTAAAATGATCTCATGATTTACTCACCCTCAAGCCATCCTAGGTGTATTTGACTTTCTTCTTTCAGACGAACACAATCGGAGATACATTTAAAAATATTAAAATGTAAAACTACTTCCAAGCTTTATAAAGGTAGTGAATGGGGGCAGACATTTTGAAACCCCCAAAAAATGCATCCACCCATCATAAGAAGTAATCCATACCACTCCATGGGGTTAATAAAGGCCTACTGAAGCGAAGCGATGGGTTTTTGTAAGAAAAAAATCCATATTTAAACCTAAACTAAAATAGCTTCCGACACATGCCCGTACGCATCGATTTACGGCGAAAGAGTAACCTCTGACCTGACGCATGACGTATTGATGAATGAGAAAGTGCAGAGAATAGAGCTAAACAAAACACCGGTCAAAAATTAGAAGTCCAAAACGAGAAATTTTAAAGAGAAAAGTTGGAGGATATGGATATTAAATATGGATATTTTTCTTACACAAACGCTTCGCTTTAGAAGCCCTTTATTAACCCCCTGGAGTTGTATGGGTTACTTTTATGATGGATGGATGCATTTTTTAGGGCTTCAAAATCTCACCCCCATTCACTACCATTATAAAAAAGCGGAAGAGCCAGGATATTTTTAAATATATCTCCGATTGTGTTTGTCTGAAAGAAGAAAGTCAAATACACCTTGGATGGCTTGAGGGTGAGTAAATCATGGGATAATTTTCATTTTTGGGTGAACTATACCTTAAGACAACCCATTCATAAGTCAACTGTATTCTGAGTATTTTCAGAGAAACCAACAGTTTCCTACGGTCACAAACATGTAGCCAATCCCGTCAACTTGCGTGGCAAGCTTTTCTCTAATGACTTTCTACGTTTTTCAAAGCGTTTCTAAGGATGCTGATTTTTAGAAGGCAGCTGTCTGACATCGAGATGGCAAACGGGAACATGGTTTGTGTGTAACATCAGCAACACATTATTAGCTGTTTGATAATGTAGTCAAGCCAAAGGCTAATCATGTCAATTACCGTTATGTGTCCGATGCTGTAGACGAGCGATACATAAAGCGCATTACCATTTTGATACATGGACTTGTAAACGAGCCTGTATAATTCTTCAACTTTTTCTGATTCAGTTTCTGGTTCAAACATGTATGGTTGAATGAAACCAATATTTCCACTTGCCACTGTGTAGCGTTTACTACAGTTGACCAAGCGGATCAGGTAGTCTGAGCTGGTGTGATTGAGTGGAGGCGGGACTAATTTGCATATTCATGAAACCACGTATACTAAATGATGCAAGGGTGTAGACTAGAGTTAAATTTAAGCTATTTTAAGACATGAGGAAATTATTTTCACAGGAAAAAAAAAACATTTAAATGGGTCCATTTTCATTAGGTGGGTTTTAAGGGATATAATTATTGACTGCAGAGGGACTTTAAATTCAGCTATTCAACTACAGATGATAGAGTGAAACACTGATCAGGCTAATATTTTGTCCATTTTGAGATTAACAGCTAAAATTGCTTGGCCAATTAACCATTCTATCAGTTACAAAATCTATGAATATTTAAGTTAGAAATTCAAATATTATCCAAATTTTAATTTTTAAATATTTGTGTGAATTTTGACACTCATTTTATATTTTTATTTTCAAAAACTATAATTAAAAAAATGATTAAATAATTGTAATTTATTTCAATTTTGTGTATGTCTCATTTGCCTCATTACATACATAGTCAATACATGTAAACACACATATACATATAAAAAATGCTGTCTACATACACGTATATTGCAAGCAATATGTTATCATTTTTATATTATAAATCTTACACAAATTGTGTTTAAGAAAATGTAATAAATTCAAGACGTTTCAGAATCAGGATGTCTGACAAACTAAAAATAGCCTATGTGTACAGTAATTCACTTAAAATGGAGGCCTAGCAGACAAGCTGGCAACCTGGTAGCCTATATTCAATTTATTCCAATATCCCAGAATTGAATTTCCATCTATTCCAGTGATATGTTACCTTGGGGTCCTCTGGAAAAATATTGTCCACTAGTCGCTTGTAGCGTGGTCGCAAAGGACCACAACATCCACACACACCTGTAAAAAAAAAAAAAAGAAAAAGAAAGAAAAAAAGTAAGTGTTATGCATACAATAGAAACACAACTTTGAATGTTTTCTGTTCAAACTGCAGAAACACAAATGATTCTAGTGAGTTTGTGCATTGAATGAAATAGATCCAAGGTGGCGTTCTTGCATCCATCTGCACTGTATTCTAAATGTTTTTCTATTTTAATATGCGCTAGACTGATGTCTATGTCGTGTTGCATGATTGCATCTGGCAAGTTTTTCATGCGTCTCCTGCCATAGCACCACGTTTTAAGATGGTTTGTTAAGTTAAAGAAGTTCAGCATTACAATCGTGCCTTGTGACACTAGCTTTCGGTTCCATTCCGCTGCGCTGTGTCTGGTGGTTTCTGAATGGCCCTAATGAGCTAGGACAGATATGCAACATAAGCAGTCCTACACCATACATTCAAACTTCACCCGCTCGAGCCAATAAGAATCTACATACACATGATATTAAAATGAGCTGTCAGGATGAAATGTGTATGTGCACTGGTGAAAGGAACAATGCAAACTGCAGTGTGTGTGTGATGCCACACAGTTTGAAGGGATAATGAATTATTAAAAAAAGTCAAAGAAGAAATCTGAGAGCAGCAGAGCAACTAGTACACACACAAACACACACTTCTCATATTCAACACACACAAGCTGCTCTGACAGTCTTTCACCAGTTAGAGCTGAAATTGCTCATTCATCCAGTTCAACATGGATAATAAATCTGGATTGCATGTGCATGCATGTGTATATGCCAACAGAACATGTTTGTGTGCGCAAATGTGTGTGTGTGTGCAGGGATTGTAAAGTGAGATGTGGAAAAGGAGCCGCCATTATCAGCTCAAACACCTGATCCAACTTCTGAAAGACGGAAACAGTGAGAGATGCTGCGAGGGGGGGGGGAAAGGGAAAGCGAAAGAGAGCGGGCTTGCGAGCTCTACTGCAAAGTGACAAATGCATCAACATTCTTATTACCAAAGCATGTGCAACACCCTTGTATTAATCATCAGGATCTCACACAAACAAACACACACACATAGATACCAAGTCTGCTGAGGATAGATCTCCTCTCCCAGGTGTGTCTAAATCGGAAGGTTCCGTCAGCTTCCGAGCGCGGCACCTGTCTGTACCTCCTCATCATGACCTCTGTCCAGTGATGACTCCTTTAGCACCTCAAACCTGGTCAAAACAGTGACCTTTCTGCCTCCTGCCACAACCCTGGTCTGAGACTCACACACACCTGAACGGAATACCTGCACGAGGACTCGCCCTCCACTGAGACTGACAGCAGAGCTAACCAATTACAGATTACAGGAAGTTACGTCTACTGTGGTCTATCTGTGAGGTGACAGACAGAAATAAGACCATTTACTGTGCACTTTAACAAACAGGAAGCTTAATGAATAATCTAAAAAATAATAAGATGTCATGCAAGAAAACAAAAAAAGAATATTCAGCAGTAAATAATGAAAGGAGACTGGAGTTGATTGGAAAAAGTGTGGTGCAAATATGTGTACGTCTCATTTAGCTCCCTAGTTCCATAGTCAGGGCACTGATCAGGGAGTCGGACATTTTAAGGGCTGTCTCAATCGCAAAATCTTGCCAGTGCACTGAAACGTTCGCTCCCTAAAAAGTCCCACAATGCACTGTGAAAAGCAGTGAGCATCGGTGCTCACTATGTTCCCTTAACGGAAGTTCTGAAGTACGAAACATAAATCACGTGAGCCAACTCACTACATAATGTTTTTTATATAAATACAAACCATCATTTAATTATACTTCACCATAAACATACAACGCAAGACAGGAAATGAACAATCTAACTAACATTTATCATTTATTTACAGCTGAAATGTTGCATGTAGCCTATATGTAACAAGCAGAGTATTTATCACTTTAAATAACATTAAAAAAAGAATGTCAGAAAGATATCAGTTCTGCTGTTGTTCATAAATACCAGTAGTGATGTTGTACAACAAAGATGTTGTTAGTGGTGTCAACAATAATCGATTCGGCGATGCATCGCAATGCGGGAAATGTACAATTCAGCATCGATGCGGCAAAGTGCCATAATCGATTATGCCACTGTTTATTTTCTGCCCTTGGACAATAAAGTTTTGATGTTTCAATTACTTCCGGGGGCATAATAACAACAATAAAGATGGCTGAGGCGGAGGGAGATGACCGCGATATGGCGCCATTCACATATAGCGCCTAAAAACGCTAGGCGAGCCGCGTTCTCCTTTTTCCAAAGCGCTAGGGCGGTTGCGCTCTGGAGGCGTCTGTCGTTGCGAAGCAACCATCAGCTGCGCTATCCGTTACAGCAAACCGTTCTTGTCACGTGACCTACGGTGCGCTTGTGGCATTCTGAAAAGTTGAGATGTTTTTATCTCGATGCGGCGCGGACGCGCTTGGAAAAAACGAGCGCGTTGCACCGCGACCGCCTCGCTTCCATTATGAGCGCGCATTCCGCGCGCCTACATTTGAAATAACGAACTTGAGCACGCAAAAGACGCGATGTGAACAGGCCCATAGACGGGTAATCAAAAACACACCCAAAGCTTGGATTTAAATTTTATTTTATTTAATGGCATTTATGTTAAAGATACAGGAGAGTTATAATACACACATAGCAGCCAATAAATCTGTTGTTCGATATCTGACTGCTTGTATTGCCTCGTGACAGATGAAAAATTTGCCTTGTTGTGTGCAGTAGAATTGTGATGCATCGCAATGCATCGTAGAATCGAATTGAATCGAATCGTTACCTGGTGAATCGTAATCGAATCGAATTGTGAGGGCAGTGCCAATGCACACCCCTAGATGTTGTGTCGCAGGAAATAGAGTAATCAGTGTCCCAATGTGTGGTACGCCAGGGTCCTTACAGTGCCTGAATTCGTATACATGATATACTGATTCATGACCTATAGAAAGCTAGGGAGCTGATTGTGACGCACCCTATAACTTTTGGCCCTCTAGCGATTAAAAAACAAAACTGCATGCATTTTGCGGAAGAACATTGTTTAGGTTGTGTAGTAGTATTTTCGGAAATCATAGGCTATAGCTATAATATTGCGCAGTGGCACGTGATGCAACGCTGTCAGAGCCGACAGACTCGTGTGTGTCATTTCAGTGCAAAATAATTAGATCAAAAACGATTTAATATACTTCAAATAGCCTACTAGTTTTTATGTTATTTATAATTCATTTAGGTGGACAAGGCTACCAAGTACTGCGCAGCTAATTAATCTAACGTTTCTCGTTTTATTACGAGCTGTGACAACTAACCTATGCCACTCACACACCACACACAAAGTAGCCAGAGCAACTTTTCTTTATTTACTGATATGATGAGACACACATTGGCGGGGGACGTATGTATATGCAATTTCCTCTAAAAACTATCCCGTCAGGTCTAAAATATACTAACACTTGTAATAGGCTTACCATATGAATCAGGGTAAGACAAAAACACGTTTTGGAAGAAGATTTTCTCATTATTTAATGGGGTACATTCCTGTTAAAAATGATATTTCCCAGCCCATATGGACTTTTTTAAATTATCAGACCAAAGGAAGTGAAGAAAGTTATCATATTTTGAGGAAAAATTATAAAACATTTTTGTTTAGAATAACACACTAAAATGTGCACAATATGATTTTTCTGCTGACGCAGTTGATATTTTCAATGATCACAATACACCACACTACAAATCTTAGATTTTTTTAATATTCAATTGAATATTTATTTATTTAATATTTATATTAAATTTTATATTCTAATAATTAGACTATTTGACGTTAAGATTGCTTTAATAAAAAAAAATAGTATAACAATTAATTACTAGAATATTAGGTTTTTAATTAGCAATTATAACAGGGAATTATGAGATATATATATATATATACTATACCTGCGCTATTTAAATTATGACTAATGTCCCTCTATGACAGCTATAAATTAATAAACAACTCTGGAAAATTAAGTAATACCATTAACAACATTACTTGATTTGTTTATAATACTCAACCCCTTTCCAAATGAAATATCAAAAGACAAATCGCAATTTCTAGATTATGAGCCATGTTCAATATATCATAGAGAACCCTATATTTAAGTAGGAAAGGCATAAATGGCACATGAACATGATCAGCAGAATATAAGGGCCTAATAAGGCAAACCAAAAAAAGTTAGCAAGCCCAGGCTAAAACTATCAAATACAAAGTAAGAGACAATATAAATAAATAATACTAATGCCAAGTTCATTCTGAAAACAAAATAACTGAGTTTTTGTTTTCTCCATCTACATTAGCACAGAGAAAGGTCCATTTCATAGCAGCCACTGCCACCAGGGGGCGCTCACCCTGTGCGGGCCACCCCAGAGCTGGGTGCAAATCCTGCTTCCAACCGGTGCCTGTTGAATCCCCATTACTGCCAACACAAGATCGTCTGGGGAAATGAAGAGATTGATTCAGCGCCTGCAGAGAAAATCCTCTTAACCTTATGAGGACCTGAAATAGCTTAAGAGTTTGAAGAGCGAGAGCAGAGCCCGAGAGAAAGCTGCCATAACAGAATTACCATCTATCCTAAAAGAGAGATCATGATGTATAATAATGAAGGCAGAACTTTAAGACCTTTGTGTGCACATGACCTAAAATAAGCAGAAATAAGCAGTTCTAAATATTTGCTTGAGTAAAGCTCACTTCTATCTTTGGAAGGCAATTTTCGAACAAGGAACCTTCATAAAAAACACCACAGATTAGGCAGATGTGTTTGGTTTCAGACACAGCCAATGTACAACCTCGTCTGTCTAAGATTACAATTGTCATCCTGTTCTTTTGAAACACAGTGAATGTTCTAACTTAGAATGTTCCACTTGAGATTTTAATAACCACAGATGCGTGTGTTTGCTATATACCCGGCTTTCTGTTCTAATTTCAAGCTGAAGACTATGATGTAAAAACCCATAATCCTTTGCCATCCGACAGAGTACAGGTAATGTCTATACAAATACACTTTCCCAAACTCGCCGATACACACACTGTACTAAATTTACCCCGGCATGGGTCGATGGAGTGGAGGGTAGATAACAAAATATGCATGAGCTAGTCAATACGGAGAGAAAAAGGAAGAAAGTAGGGAGCGAGAGAAACGGAAAACCTCTTCTCTCTTGCTACAATCCGACCGGTTTCACATTTGAGAGAAATTCAACCATTTACATTTACATTGTACATGCGTAGTCTGCACATTTGCAGGGCACTAAAGAGATCATTAGCCCAGTTACTATTTCCCATAACACAATGCAACTGTCTCTAAGCTTATTGCTTTTAAAAATATGACTGACATCTGGGAACACTGCAGGCAAGGACAATTTAGTTTACTAGAAACAAAATCATGCGTGCCATACTGCGTATTGGTTATGCAAACAACATGAAGGGTGACATTTACTTAGGCAGTATGAAAATATGCTGTTTCAAACAAATGATCCCTTTTTTTTCTTTTTCCCATGTTTTTCATGGTTCTAATTAGTGCGACCAATGTTTTCGACCAAACAAGAACTATGGTCCATTTTTATAAGGGCGAGTACAAAGTAGAATCAAGAGCTTTAAAGTCTGGACCTTCACATAGACCAAGCTATGTGTAAAATGTGTTCTGTTCTAATGATGAAGGATACTAAGAAAAACCTGGCTTTCTGATATCCAAAAAGATTAGATAAATCATCATTTTTATTATCATAAAAACCTGATGAAATGAAAACAATATCTGTTAAGAGTAGGAAATAATCATTTTCAATAGAAGGAGATGTGAATATACACAAGTCAAATTTGACTTCCCATGGCAGTTTTAAATAGAAAATTCTGTCAAACTGATAGAATAAACAGGCATGATCATCTGGAGCCTTAGAATTACTATATGTTAATTATTGATTAGCTGCAGTAATCAACTTCGCATGTGCGAGTTATAAGTAAGCTACCACAAAATGAAATAAATAATTAAATAAAAAAATCTCAGGACTATGCTTCACACTTTAACCCCCAAATTTTCAAACCAAATATACACCCTTGCCTTTTATGTTCCACAGAAGAAAGAAAGTCATGAGTAGTAGAGTAATAGTAGTAGTAGAAGAGGAGGATGAGTAGAAAAATATGGACAGAATTTTCATTTTTGGAAGAACTATCCTTGTAATTGAATGTAAGTAGATGGGATAAAACGTCTGATTTTTGATCATGTTATTGTTAAACGCACACTGTGAAACTTTTCAACCTTTATAATATATTACCAAAACCCATTGAGATGCTACATCGACTTACAATAGGTTGAATGACACGTCTGCCGTAGCCTGAAGGTGTCTGTATCGCTTTTACTAGCACTATGTAACTTTGGGTTTCGGGTAGGAACCCGAACACACAAAGAACTACAAAATTCGACCGCTTTACGGCGTACGTCACTTCCCCAAATTCTAACGTGAGAGCTCAACTCGCATTTGATTGCCGTCTGTATGTTGTCGTCATGGCTGAACCAACAGCTACTCGGAAGAAGGCAAAGATTTTGTCAGAGGACACAAAAGAAAAAGAAAAAGGGAGTGATAAACTAAAAGCCAGGACGAGGATCAACATTGGTCCAGCGTTCGCTCGCTGGCTAAAGGAGGAGGAGGGGTGCCCGACCGATGCTGACCTGGCCGTCATTCTTTTGGACTAACTTAGTAAGTTAAATATATTGCTTGCACAATATCTCTATTTTTTTTTTATTTGTTGTCTGTCTGGCCATGTTACGGAATCTATCTTGTCCTCCATTTAACTTTACGTATCAAGGAATGCTGGTAGAGAAGCAAATTATCAATCTGGTAGCTAGTAGGATGCTATAAGTGATATAAGTCACAACATACTGCCGTTATTTTTCTGCCTTCAGCTCATATTTGTATGTGTGTAAAAGGACAAACAAACTGAAGCCTACAAATAACGGCAGTATGTTGTGAGTTATATCAGTCTTGTTACACGATTTCCCGACTACACGATTTCATCTCCAACCCTGATCAAACACACCTGACTTCAATTTTAAAGAGATCCTGAAGACGTTAATGGTTTGCTTCAGGTGTGTGTGATTAGGGTTGGAGATGAACTGTGCAGGACAGACGATCGGCAGGAGCAGGATCGGGCAACCCTTGTCTATGCGACTTAACTGATCAGACATGTTTTCTGTGTACTTTTGTTCAATTTATTTTCTTTGTATAATTTATATTATTAATCTTATATTTATATCATTATTTTGTTCAATAGTGAATCGATTATCTTTCTTCAGCCGACAAGTCAACTACTGTCTGCACACACATAATCTAAAGACACGGGAGGCTGACCAGTTAACTGTTTGTTGACTTTTGCGACAGTGCTGCGGCGCTTGTGGCCTCTAGGGGGAAATTACAGGTCGAGCGCCACTAGTGGCCAAAAAGTTCCACAGTGTGCCTTTAATAATACCATAAACACGGAAAATATTCTGTTTCGGCTCAAACAGTGACGTTTAAAGGTGGGGTAGGCAATTTCAGAGAGGCTAGCAATAGCAAGTTAGCTTTGAAAGCATAAGATCCCACCCTCTCTTTAGAGCGTCTCCAAAGCCACGCCTCCTCCAAAACACAAAAGCACACAACAGATTCTGCAAGTGCAAAGTGTCACGAGAGATGTCTCAAAGCGTATAACATTACAATAATGATGAACACCTGACTGCTGCAGATTAATTTCAGCGCTGATGGTGTTGACATAGAAACACATAAATCCGAGTCTGAGGTTATGACATGGCTTGAAAACAGCATAAGCTTGTTGTTTTGGTTCAGAAGGAACTGTAAAAGGTGGCTGCTGTTTGTGGTCGCTCGGTGACTGCCTGTCTACAACTCTGGATAGCCTAACAGAACACGCTGATGATGCGTGATGTCTGCGCGAGCAGGGTGCGGGGAGGTATGGAAATACATCTGTTGACAGGTAGGACAGTGTATCATTGCATTCGGACAGAATGCAATGATTGGACGAATATGTTTTGGTCCTGAGACTTTCACAGAAGATATATGTACATGTTTTAATATTTAGACTTTCTATTACTGATTGGAATCAGGATGTGAAGAGAGTTTCAACCAATATAACAAAAAGTGTTTGTAAACTATAAACAAAAATTGCCTACTCTGCCTTTAATTAGCGCTCCTTCAATGACACATTTTTGCAAAAGGTAAAACTCTAGTTGCCAAATAACATCACTACAAAATTATCACCGCTACAATCATACACATTCAGATGGACATTTTTTGTACATAGGGGAACTACCTGTTATCAGCCAATGACTTCAAAATGGCCAAATATCGGCCTTGTCGATTGTTAATTCTACTCAAGGTTTTCCCGCCATTTAAGACATTCTCAACAAACTGTTTAGCTGTATATTTCAATATTTATATCATACATGCTTTCAAATGATCTGAAAGGAAGCAATCAAGGGCACACAGACAAAAAAACAGGCACACAAACACGCCGATCGGACCTACCAGCATCAGCGTTCTCTGAGTCCATGTCTGTGTCTCTGTCTGCTCACTGGAACTGGGAGACAATCGCTCTCTTTCTGTCTTACTATCTTTCTCTCTCTAGGTGCTGTACAGTGCAGGAAGTCTAACCATCTTCTATAACATACACACACACACATACACACGCACGAGCATTTGCATGAGGACAGAGGGGTAAGCTGTATTTAATTCTGATGATGCTGATGTTTTGGCACATTGAATATTTCACTGCAGTGTCGACACAAGCATCTGTCCGAATAATGCCACCATGCACGCGCACACTCTTGACCAACACAAAACACACACGCCGCCGCTTTCCCTTGATGTTTTCCCTCACACAGAATCTACACTAGCACGTCGTCCACTGCGCATATGAATGAGACACTGCTGAAAGGAGAGCGAGAAACACCAATACAAAACACATGACAGATCAAACACACACAAACACACACAGATCAAACTCTCTCACGCACTCAAAACGGCCAACGGAAGATCAAACTTTGCTTTGCGAATGGGCACATTATCATCTCAAAGCCATGAGAGAGGGAGAGAGAGAGAGAGAGAGAGAGAGAGAGAGAGAGAGAGAGAGAGAGAGAGAGAGAGAGAGAGAGAGAGAGAGAGAGAGAGAGAGAGAGAGAGAGAGAGAGAGAGACCCTTGAGAAAGAGAGGCTGGTCATTGTCCCATGCACACAGACTTAAACTGTCAATCTAAATGGCAAAAACACCTGAGTAAGTCTGTACGATTTGATCAATATTACAAAAAAATTCACAATTTTAACTGCAATATGAGAAACATTTAACATCTCATATTGCTGCTTAGATATCTTATCTGAAAGAACAAAAAGGCATAAAATCACACTAAACAGCAGTTCTCATGTTCAGCAGGGTGTGCAAACTGCAAACTAGCAAACAATGACTCCAAAGTCCCGTTTTGCCAACGCTTTGCTGCCAACAGAAACTGTTAAGGGTGTGCAAACTCAAGTTGAAATAATAATAATAATAATTCTCCTTTATTTTAGCGATGAACAGTGTAGTTGACAAAAGTTAGTTATTAATGCG
Organism: Tiaroga cobitis; assembly: GCA_030578255.1. NCBI lineage: Eukaryota > Metazoa > Chordata > Actinopteri > Cypriniformes > Leuciscidae > Tiaroga > Tiaroga cobitis. The sequence continues at coordinate 43,753,633 of CM060592.1, read as the reverse complement.
CTCCAGATTCCAAAAACTGCACCTGAGTAAAGTCTCATTCACACCAAGAATGATAACGATAACTATATTAATGTCCACACCAGCGGACGTCCGGACGATATTGTTCTGTTTATTCAGAGCACACGCTGCAGTTCTGTTGGCTGCCGCTGCTCGTAGAGCGTGTGAGTACTGAAATGAGTTATTTTTGTCGCCTAATTGGGATTCAACAGTTAAATGCACATACTTATGTGTTAAAATTGCCGTCTTTGCAAGTATCCTCGTAAACACAGTCGTTTATGTCTTCAGTGAACGTAAACAGTTGCGAAAGAAATCACACGTGAATCAGTATTCGGTCTTAAAGTGAAAGCAGCCTAATAAACCGGTCGTCATCTGTGTCATTAATGTTAATCAAATAACAAAAAAGAGAAAATCTCTTTAATAAGAATAAATGTACATTTAATTTACACAGTGAAGTTATGCAGTTTTTTTATACATTTGATTACCTTATACAATTTATGTAGGCTAGTATTTCTTATTTCTAGTGCTTGAAGTTTTTCAGGTAAGTCTATTTCTTTGTTCTATTGTAGTTTGTTGTCCTATTGCTTGTAATTAGTTTTTTTTTGTTCTTATTTTATCACTGACTGTTTAACTTGTCTTCAGTAAGCTTGAGTTTTTGTTGCGAGAAGAATTCGTTTTTTTGTGATATTAAAATTGGTCACAAGAATTATGAAATTTCAATGTATCAAAATGTTTGGTCATATCATCCACCCCTAGCCTGTGTGAATGCAGCCTCATAGAACATTTACAGAATCTCTTTTCTCTCCATTTTCCTCTCTCATCCCATGTCAAGGATAAAGGGCTCGTCTTACAGGGTCCTGACTGCCCAGAAATAGACTGTGTGTGTGTCAGAGAAGAGAGGTTATCATACTCCCTCTGAGGGGTGTGGGAGTTGTTTGTACTTCAGTGGAGAGGTCATCCTACTCTCAGACTGTGTGTGTGTGTGTGTGTGTGTGTTGTACTTCTCTGTGCAGAGCGTCAGCAGCAATAACCCTTAGGGGTGTCTGGTCTACTGCGTCAAACTACACATTACGCAATCTGATGAAACAATGCAACACTAAACTATATCACAAATGGCAAACTAAATGGTACGTAAAACTATATTTTACGCTAAATTAAATGTTGCAGACTACAATGTCATAAACACCAGGAAAAAATATGACAATGTCTAATTAGACAATGTCTAAAAACAGCCAAAATGAAGCAACAACACCATTTCCAACTAAACAATACCAAAGGAATCTTGCAAGCTAACAACAAAACAAAATCACACAAATGTTGGCAACACTGTACTAAGGCCTTATTTGTTAACATTAGTTAATGTATTTAATAACATGAACTAACAATGAACAATCTACAGCATTAATTGTTAATGTTAATAAAAATGTTCATGTTAGTTCACAGTGTATTAACTAATTAACTAATAAACATTTTTATTTTAAAAATGTATCATTTAAGACTTAAAATGCTGTAGAAATATTGTTCATTGTTAGTTGCCTAATCTAGGTAACTAATGTTAAAAAATAAACAAAATAAAGAAGTGTGAAGTCCGCACACTGAAAAGTACTGCTCCAAAAGAATTTATTAAAAGCAAACGTTTCGACCCTCAGGTCTTCATCAGGCACAATGAATAAAACCTTATCGTAACATGTTACCCAAATGTTAAAACCAACAACAGCAACCCCAATCAAACAACCCTCACGCAAATTGAAGCCAAAAATAGTCTTGCAAACTAATAAACACCAAAACGTCGACCAATGGCAATCTAAATGGCACACAAAACTATACATATGCTAAACTAAACATCACAGACACCAAACAAAAAAAGCAGTCAATAAAGTTACACCAAAACATTAAAACATGACAGTATGGCAACTTACTGTTGCAATGGCAGTATTGACTCAAATAAACATCCGTTAGATTTAGCTTATACTGGTTACAAAACGTCAGATATATTTGCACAGCTAACAGTGGGGAAGGACTACTTTGTGTTATCTATTTATTTACACATAGGAGTGGCTGTGACATTAAACATTGATACAGAATACAGTATGGCAAATTAAACAATGATTAAAAAAAGCATGCCAAACTAAACTACCCATAATATACAACCATAAACTAAACAATACCAAAGCAATCTTGCAAGCTAATTTACAACAACATCAGCATCACAATGGGTTGCAAAGTTTACAGAAACTTTCCAGGATTTTTGAGATTTTTTGGAAGGTTTCCGGAAATGTTCATCCCCTTTGCAGCCCTAGCCACAACACTGAAGTTAAGTCGGTTGCAGCTTCCTGTTTCAAGGGGACTTGAACATTCACATTTTTTTAATGGAATATTGTAGTGTTTATGTTAAACACTATGTTTCACTAGTGTTTAATATAAATTATTTATCCATGCACATTGCACATCATTACTGTTTAAACACTGTTTCACTAGTGTTTATTATAAATTATTTATTCATGCACATCATTACTTTTTAAAAGCACTCTTTAATCATAACTAGGGGTGTAACAATATATCGTGCCATAATATATCGGAATACAAAAATGCAACAATACGTATCGCGGATAGTGACAATATGTATCGTGGATAGTTCCCCCAAAATAAAAATTACTGTGTGATAAAAAAATTCTATTTTTTCAGAGTTTTAGTGTCAGTACTACATTAAACTACTATACATAATGTTGATTGTAATGTATAATAATGCATTGGGGGAATATTTGTGGGTCTTGATAATGCCAAATGTCTGATGTTACCAGTAAAAAGTGTCCTATATTATTTTAAATATATCTAGTCAGTGACAGAGTGCAAGCATATTCGTCTAAAATAATTCTGTATTTTAAGCTTCAGAATCATGAATATTTTTATTCTGGTGTCACCATTGTCCTTGGGTTACAAGCACAAAGTCCAAACCTATTCATTTAAACCCACAATGTAATATCAAAGTTAGCATTTTAATCAACAGTACATTTTTTGTTAACCTTTTATCATATGTCTTGGAGTATCGCAATAATATCGTATCGTGAGTTCAGTATCGTGATATGTATCGAATCATGACATGAGGGTATTGTTACACCCCTAATCATAACTGAACTAAAAATAACTTCCTGTCACTCTTATATCTCTTCTCTTTTCTGATGACATGTTTACTGGCGTGAGGGTGGGACGGCCTGTCACTCACATGACATCACAGCAATAGCAAACCATAACCATCCAACCAATTCCCAATGGACAAAATCAAGTCCCACCCAACATTCTTTTCTCATTTGAGAAGCCGTTTCACTCAAAATATGTCACAATAGGGTAAGAAAGGAATATTACAACTTCTGTTTCCTGACAACTTTTATAAAAACTATAATAGTGGCTCAATGATACAAAAAATAACACTGAAGAATGAAGTCTCTTGGCTGCAGGAGACCCTCATTAGCTTTTCAGAAACACTACAATCATAGACGTCCAAATACATTATGTAAGATGTCCGTCTTGGGCTCTGCTGAGTAGGAATTTTGTGCTGACACTAAATACCATGCCAGTGCCACCTGCTGTCAAGGTATAAGGCATCAATGCCAACACCTCAACAGAGACTGATGTGAGTCACTGTCCTGCACGGGATCATGGGTAAAATAAACTGCAATGCCAATGACCGTGGGAAGTGGAAACTCCGGGAAAACCATGGTACTAAATGATTAACATATCCATGTACCTTGGTAAGAGAACCAAAACTATGTTAATACCCATGGTAATACCATAAGATTTTTTTTTTTTGGTGTGATTTTCTGTTAATACAGAAGTAGCAGGGAAGAGCTGAGATCAGCAGAACCCCAGTAATGACACTGACTTATTCTCACATACACACTGCAGCAAAACATTTGCAGCATACACCGTCTTGACAGAGGGTCGAGGCTGTGACCGGCGAGGGTTCGGCTTCTTACCGGCAGGCATTCCTCCAGTCGGTTCCGTCCAACCCGCGTCCGAGACACTGCGTCTGGTTCGGATCAGATCAGCTTGGAAGGGGGGTTGGCTTCGACATATGGATAGGAGCACGGCTGGATCACACACATACAAACACACACAAGCACAGATACGGATTAAACGAATCCGATCAGAACCCCTCAACAATATCTACCTTAAACTGACGGCTACGAGCACACATTATCAAACATGGCGGAACTGTGTCTGTGTTGTTAAGAATAAATGAAGTAAAGAAAGGGAATTGTGTGTGAATACCTGTAGATGCAGATTAAGCGCAACACATCCGCGTTTCCTGCTTCACATTCCGCGTGACGTGGGGACACGCCAACACGGAAGTGACAGTCGAGAACGGAGAGGAGAGGAGAACGCGCGCAGCGCACGCGTCGAGGTTGAAAAAAGAAAAAACCCACGCTGCAGGGATTCTCAAAGTGGAACAGGTGGGTAAAATAGAAAATGTGTTAATTTTATTTAATTTCATTATAAAAACAAATCTCTGGACAGTTGTGTGAATTTTATCTGCTCCCTCATCCAGCTTCTAAAATTAATAAACAGGACAATCTCAGTTGCCTTTTATTTAGGTTAATGAACTACCCAAATGTGTGTGTGTGTGTCGTGTGTCGTGTGTGTGTCATTAAAAGATCTATTACCTCTCAGAGTTTTGCATGGCATGTGAGCAGAATATCACTTTCAATTTCTTAAAGGAATCGCTCAACCAAAAATGAAATTGCTAATATAATTTACTCATTAATGAATAATGACTTTGTTTGTTGTTCTACAGCACTTTACCAGAGAATTTTTGAAGGCTATTACTTGTTAGTGTTTTTTTTCTTCCCCCATGCAAATGGGACTTTTTAAACTGCAAAAAAGGACACAAAAGCACCATAAGCATCATAAATGTGGTTTAACCGGGGGTTTTCAATCTTTTAGATGCCACTGACCCCCAAATATGATCACACTTGTGCTTCCATCCTATGTAAAAGGCATATAGGCAAAAGGTATAAATATTATTCATGTAGGCCTATAAAGATGGATTTGTAATTAATATTATAAATGTGTTAAATATTATTTGGAAATGTTACATTAATGTTTTATGTTACATTTATTATGTTTTTTTTTTATTCTCACTATAGTACTGTACTGTTGAATGTATTATATATTTCTTTATTTTAATCAAGTTATTTATTTATTCATTTCAATTATTTTAAAATGATCTATTTACTTAATTCTTAATTTTTAAATTAAAATTTTCAAAAATTTCCCCCTGTTCTGCTAGTATACATTGTGACCTAGTTTTGCTAATATTCCAATTCCTCTGAAGATAAGAAACAGATCGAAATTTAAATCATTATTCACAAAAAAATCTTTACATGCGTACTTGAGCTTACTTGGTCTGTTTATGTGAGTTCATGACAGAAGATTTGTTAACCAATCATTCTTTTGAGTCAGATCTTTTCAATGCTTTTCAATCAGGTTCATAAAACTGACTGATCAGGTTCTCAAGTTCACTTGATGTTTCGGTTGCAGCCAGCAGTTAATGGTCCACTATAGGGAAAGATTATCACTGAATAACTTTTAAATTTAGCTTGAAAGCTTTGGGTTGATCCATTGTAACTGAACTGAAAAGAGTACAACATGCCTACATAATTCAAGTCTTCATAATTTCTCTTTTTGTGTTCCACAGAAGAACAAATGCATAATATAGGTTTGAAATAACATGAGATGTAAGTAAATAATGCCAATTTTAATTATTAGGTGAATGATTTCTCTATATAAAAACATGTGGCCTGACCAGTTAAAACGTCAGAGCATATGTACCCAGTTACAAAAACAACAGCTTCAGATTGGAAAACCCTTTGTAATAATTTAAGAGTATTACTGGTGGATTTAAGGGGTTTGTTGCAACTGGTTGTTGATATATTTGTTGTTACAAAAGCCTGCCGTTTCATTACGACAAAATCCAATCATTTACAGTGGTCATAATGAATAATAATACAAAGCTCAGTAATGTCTGCCTCTGTCAGACCTGCCGTATAACTGGATTATTTTGGGATAAGCTGAAACCATCCAGTCAAACAGCCAAAGATGATGTGTGTGTGTGTGTGTGTGAGAGAGAGAGAGAGAGAGAGAGAGAAAGAGAGAGAATACATATTAAGATAATGACCTTTGCTTTACAGGAATTATGTGTGCTTAAACTCCATTTTATCTATCTGTTAAACACTGAAAACACATATCAATCACTCACTCATGTGCACATGTCTCATAACTAAATGCTTTTACATTATATTGGCTCAAAAGTTTAACACAATGTGCTTAAGTTGCACAAACTGGTTTGAGCTGAGATCCAGATGCAAACATTTGCATAATGATTACTGAAATGCTGGCCAAATAATCATATCTCACCAATAATCTCCATCAAATCTGTGTGGTTATTTCTCTCTGTGGTCACACACACGCGCACACATTTTCTGCCTCATTGATATTGGTGGTTTAATGAAGCTTGAAAGTTTGGCCAGTTTGATTGATTGAGTAATGGAGTAGCTGTGTACAGCTGGTATTGCCAGTCATTCAGTAAAGTGCCGTAGTTATTTGAATATTGAATGCACACACATGCATTGCAGTGATTGCTTCTTAAACACTTTCCTTTGCATATATGCATGGTAACCTAAAATATTGATGTTAAATAATTAAGTTAATGGATATATTATTTGTCAGCTACCCACATATATACAGACAAACCCACACATACTCATTATTCATTATTCTCTTAATCAATCTGAAGATTAAAACACTTCAATTTGTGTGAAGCTAAAACCTAATTATGTTCATTTCAAACTTTTATATGGGGACTTTCAATGTGGACATAAATATGAAAATATTTTCTTGATTTGATAAAATTGCAAATTGTTTCTTTGATTGGAAAGCTTGTTTGTAGCACCTAAACATAAGTAAACTTGGACCCTCTAAACTCACTTGTGTGATTTTCTATCTTATCTGAAAACAAAAGTAGATATTAAGAAATGTTCAGGAATTTTCAGTGTATAACAAAAACATTGTCAGCTAAATGAATAAATGTAAATGTAAACATTGGTCTGTTTTATGATATGCCTTCAGAAATTTTGAAAATGTTTTACACGAGTAATACTTGCACAGACTACTTTTGGGGGTTTTGTTTCTTTTTATTTTCGTGACCAGTCACGTTTATCGTATAGAGAGACGAAGCATCCTTTTGTTGTCTATGGAAGAAGTAAGGTTTGCAATGACTTGAGGGTGTGTAAATGACGACAGAATTTTCATTTTTGGACAATGTATATTTTATGTGACATGAAATAGCCTATATTAAATGCTGTTATTTCCCATCAACATTGATTATATATATATGTGTGTGTGCTTTGAAAACATGCAGATTTAATTTTTCAGCCTATAAAGCGAGTCAATCTAACGTATACAGCTCACCCATTATTTACATACTTACACAACATGTCCACCTTTAAGGATTTTCAGTTTTCCACCTTCAAGCTTCACACTGTGCTTCAGATCAATGTTGACCCATAGAACAACTGTTTGTGTGTGAGAGAAACAGACAGTTTGATTTTTCTCTCTCCAGAGGGGGTTTGACATTTTTCACAAACTCTTAACATTTGGACCCAATGTCTATTCAGTGGTCTTCGGACAGAATTGATTTATGGATGGATTGCATAATAAACACACAAATGGTATTTGCAATTGAGAGTGACTTCAGAATATTCTCTCTCAATTTTTTTTTAACTCCTACGCGATGATTCAATTGATTTTATATAAAAATAAAGCTGAATGACTGGGCATTTTATTTTTATAAAATGCCTAAGAATGTTTCTGAGAGATCAGATCAGTCTGTCAGAGCAGATTTAAAGAATGAAGATCAAGGAAGACATTAAAATGTTGCTGGCTGGAACATTTTGTATTGATTGGGTATTTATGTAATATTTATAGTTAGCTGCGTGCAGAAGGCTTTATAGAAAATGGATATATAAAGTGGCAAGTGGCAACTAGGACAGGTAGCAAACAACTCAAGTCAAGTGCTAAACGTAAATGTAGACCCCCGGTGCCTGGAATAATAACAAGATCATGATGTAGGAAAGACAGAACCTGTCAGGAAACACTAGTAGTCATTAAAAATGTGTCAATAGGTCTTGTAACGTGACTGTAGAGCAGCTCTACGGGGGAGGACGAGCACTTTCGAAGTAGAGATGAGGCAGATGCTTCAGAGCGGAGTCTTTTCTGAGTCGAGCAGAAATAGAAAAGTGAATTGTATAGCTGAGTGTTTAATGGACTGGAATGTGTAAAGATGCAGGATGAGTTTGAAATCAAGCAGGAATACAGCGAATTGGATTTCTGAGAGCTCCTCTCGCCATTCTGAAATTGTCATTGGTCAATTGATGCCTACGGTTGCTTTTTTGACATCCTTGTAATGAATTATTGGCTAATGCGGTCAGTGTACACTGATATCCTAAAACATTATGACCTCCTGCCTAATGTTGACCCACTGAGGCATGGACTCTACAAGACCCCTGAAGGTGGTTTCTGGGATTTGTCACCAAGACGTATAGCAGCAGATCCTTCAAGTTGGAGCCGCCGTGGATCAAACTTGTTGGTCCAGCATATCCCACAGATGCTAAACTAGAGGCACTATGATGGTCTCCATCTGCAACGCCATAAGCAACAGAGTACGATGACACATTCCTCCCACATCCCTCATTAAAATTTTGTGTCACTCGTGCCACGGCAGACCTTCTGTTAGCTTGGACAAGACGGAATAGCCTTCTTTGACCTTGTGCATTGATGAGCCTTGTGCGCCCAACACCCTGTCTCCGATTTGTAGTTTCCTCGGACCACTGTTGGTAAATTCTCAGCACTGCTGACCTGGAGCAACACACGATCCTTGGCGTTTCACAGATACTTTGACCCAATGGCTTGCCATAATAATTTGGCCCTTTTTAAAGTGGCTCAGATCTTCATTCCTGCCTATTTCTCCTGCATGCAACACATTAATTACGAGAACTGATTGTTTGCTTAATCTAATCTACCCAGACCTTAATATGTGGCCTTGTTAGGAGATGATTAATTATATTTGCTTCACCTGTGACTGGTCGTAATGTTTTGGCTCATCAGTGTAAAGTATGTGCTCTTAGAACAGTAAAAGTTCATTCTGCCATTTCGTTCATTTATTTGTCATGATCATTTTGAAAGTTGTCATGCTTTTAAAATCAACATGTTCTTACATGTTCCTGGTCTTTTTGTGCAGAATACTTTAGTGTGTGCTGCACACAGAATGCTTGCCTTCGGAATATTTCATTAAAATGTCAAAACATTTTCATGGTCTAATCTGGATAAAACAATGAATTATCCCTACATTTTTACTCATTGAATATCAATTTAGTTTAAATATTCAATTGAATAATTCTAATATAATTCTTAATTTGTACTTAATACTTTGACTCTCAGACACTTGGGAAGACACTCTCAGACACTTGTCTTTGGAAGTGGCGAGGTGTTGTGTGCAATATTAACAAACAACACAACTACAACTTTATAAAAAATGTATGCAGTATTAAAACATTCCTTTCTTATATTAAATACATGGAGTAGTGTTTCTTTCAAACAATTAATTAAAAATCACAATAGAACTGAATCCTGAGTTGTAAGCTTCAGTAAAAGCTGATCTATTTTGAATGATTAAAAACCATATGCAATTAACTTGAGACAAAAATGGATTAGCGTCTACCTGTGTGAAAAGTGGGGGATTTAACAGTCTGGGTCTGGGTTCACATTGTGCAAAATATTTTAAAGCATGAGAATGAGATGCAGTTTTCCTAAAGCATTATCAATGTACTTGTGGAACTGTCAATCATTATTTTGTGCCGATGGAAAAGATTTTGAACATTATTAAGAAGGGAACAACTATGTTTTGTGCAGCCATCAGCCTTTGAATAAAATAAGCTAAAAGTACTTGGACACTCGAACAGGAACATTTAGACTGCAGCAATGGAGAGAACAGATGAAGGTTGGTTATTTTACTTTTTAACCTTAAAGAAACAATTTGTCAAAATTGTGCTATTCAGAAAAAGAAGATTTCTCTTCTGCAATAGGTCAGTTATGTCACATTAGACTTATTACGTCTCCATAAAGTCTCAGTAATAGTAGTAGTGAGGTAATGCACGCATGAATATTAATGTGACACATTTGCCCCACTGTTCTTTCATCCTTTTGTTTAAAACTGTAGTGTGTAATTTCACCAAACCAAATTGCAAAAATAATGTTTCAAACAGGTTTCCCAAAGGTGACCCTCTAACTGAAACTGAACCCGGGACATGGAGACTGAAGGTCACGATTACCCTCCAGACTCAGAGAGAGCATTTCCTCATATCCCAATGGTAACACTTCTTATTCTGATCTATTGTTATTTATTACATTATTATATTTGTGTCAAATCAGGGTTAACCACCATTAAAATGCTGCATTGCCTATATCAATACTTTAAAACAATGTCCAAATAGCTATTTGGCTTTAACGTTTTTCCCACCGTCACGGCCTAGATGGCGTCAGTCGAAAGAAAAAGTCATCGCAGAAGCAGAGAGATAGATGATTTTAAACATATTTTTCAAAAAGACTATTCTTTTCTTTGTTTAAAATTGTTAATAAAGGGGAAAAAATACTGCATGTTTGTGGATGTTAAAGAAAATACTTTAGGGTCAGTTTCAATTTTATGAAAGTTATACTGTAGCTTTAATATTTTAATCGAATTACTGTAAAAGAAAAGTTGCCTTAAACATCCAAGTTGACTGTACTTAAAAGTTTAAGTAATTTCAACTTAAATACATTAAACTGACTTTTAAAAAAATTAGTTGGACCCCATTGACTTCCTATTCTTCAAAATATCTTCTTTTTGTGTTCAGCAGAAGAAAGAAACTGACGAGTAACTGATGACAGATTTGTTTTTTAGGTGAACTAACCCTTTAAAATTATAAATGCTGCTATTCATCAAAGAATCCTGAAAAAAAAGGATCACGGTCGGTTTCCACAAAAATATTAAGCAGCACAACTCTTTTCAACATTGATAATCTTGAATGATTTCTGAAGGATCTTGTGACACTGAAATGAGCAATGATGCTGAAAATTCAGATTTGCATCACAGGAATAAATGTTTTTTACAGGAATAAAGTGTTTTACTGTATTTTGATCAAATAACTGCAGCCTTGCTGAGGATGAGAGACTTATTTCAAAATCATTTAAAAAATCTTACCGATCACAAACATTTGAACGCTGGTGTTTTTTTCATTTTCACTTCCATCTTTCGAGTAATGTTTAGTATCTGCTACGGGGTTATGAACAGAACAGATTTGATATGGAGGGGTTTCATTATTTATAGTTGTGTTAAGTGTACTCTCTTTCATCCTGTGAAACACTGCCACTGTCTCTTTCTTTCTCTCTCACACACAGATTGTTGGCTGCCTCTGAAAGGGGAATTCAAACTAAAAGTGAAAAAGCCTAAATGAAAGAAAGATGTTCATGGAAATGGAGCTATAAAAAGAGAAAGAGAAACTATTAATTATGAAGCAGAAGATGCAGAAACAGGTAGATACTGAATGTGTATTTAATTATAGATCTGTCTGTGTTTTTCTTGCTTCCGTCTTACTTCTTCACGTCTCTCATAGTAACGGCAGAATGTGTGAACAGCGCTGGACTCTAGGGCTGAATTTGATGGATCACTCCCACAGTTCTGGAACATAAAACATCAACAGCAGAATGAGCTGACAGGTGGCTGAATCCAACACACATACACACACAACACACAAACAAACACATGCAAGCAGCACAAGACAGCATGGAAGCAGAAATGTGGGTGGGATTATGGGAATATAAGTTTTTAACAACTATTTTGTTTCTTCCTCTCGGCTTCTTTTAGTTTCTTATTTATTAGGTGACCTTCAACCTTTTAGAAATCAAAGAACATATCAGTCATGTTCAAATGTTGATTAACTTTCAAGATTGTATAACTTGCTGTCTTATTCTCCTCAATGAGATTACTGACAAAATACTGACAATAATTCAATTATTTGAATTTAAAACATACTAATGATGCAAATATGATGAGAAACAATTAAATGGCAAAATAATTAACAAGTCACTAAAAATGTTTCTTGAAGAAGAAAAATATAGGAAGAATATGATTGATGCAAATAATCCATCAGAAGTGACCAAAAGTTTTATACAATTAGATTTGTAAAATTAGAGTCATATTGACTAAAGTGATTATGATAATAATTTCATGGGTTTTTTTTGTGCCTTTTTAGTTTGATGTTTATTACTGTTCAGTTTGGTGTTGGTAAGATTTTTTTTTTTTTTAAGTCTCTTAAACTGCATTTATTTGATCAAAAAAATGCAGTAAAACAGTATTATTGTCGATATTAAAATAAATGTTTTCTATATGAATATATTTGAAAAATGTCATTTATTCGTGTTATGCAAACCTGTATTTCCAGCATCATTACTCCAGTCTTCAGTGTAACATGATCCTTCAGAAATCATTATAATACACTGATTTGCTCCTCAGAAACATTTCTGATTATTATCAATGTTGAAAACAGTTGTGCTGCTCAATATTTTTGTGAAAACAGCGAAAAAACATTTTCTTCAGGATTCTTTGGTGAATAGAAAGTTCAAAAGAACAGCATTTTAATATTACAAATTATAAGACATTATAAATGAATTTACTGTCACTTTTGGTGAGAGCGTGCGTGTTTGTGTGCGTGCTTGTGTGTGCGCGTGCTTTGTGTGTGTGTGTGTGTGTGTGTGTGTGTGTGTGTGTTTTCAGCTGCTCTCTACTGCCTCCTGCTGTCCTGTGTTGTTTGGGGTAGAGACATGAAGGTGACCTGAAAGAGACCTGAACGCAAATTCATGAAGGTTTGTGGCAAAAGCTAAGCTGCTTTGTGGGGTTTTGCGTTTGTGAGTATGTGACCAGAGAGACACAAAGACATTAAGGAGAGTGAATTAAACTATGACCAAACATTTAATTTTAAACAACCCAACCATGATAAAAACAAATTAAGCCCAGACACCTGGTCTTTCCAGGCGGAGATTCTATAATTACGCAAATGTGTCTGCTGAATATAGAATGTCCTTCATGCCTATCTGAGCTGAAACACTTTAAGCAGAGACGCAGTGTGTGTGTGTGTGTGTGTGTGTGTGTGTGTGTGTGTGTGGTAATGCTTTTCCTGCAGAAGTGCTAATGTATTTTCTGTGTCTTTTTTTTTCTCCAATGGCTATTTTAGTGAAGGTTTCCTCTTTGCTATGTTTCAGTTGTGAATGTGCGTGGTGTGTCTGGATGTGTGTGCTCCGATTCATCAGGGCCTCCTTTTCTTTCTGCCTCCCTTTTCCTTGATCTCTTCAGTCACTTATTCACCAGACTGCTTGATGAAGGGAGAGGGAGCGACGGACAAAGAGATAATTGTGTGTCATGTCAGTGATGTCGTCTTTAGTATTGAGCCATGATCTCAGCCAATAATTGGTGTAATCAAGTCGCTTTAACATGCACAGGTGAATTTGAGAATGAGTGGCTTGTTCCACTCCCTAATTCCCTATCCATCTTTTTCCTAAACGAGCCTACTGCGTTTTAAATCATGGGAGACATTTCCGGTTTCGGGAAGTTCCACTCAAAAAGACTGAAACAAATAATTTCAAGTCATAAGATTGCGCTACAAATAATCCTGATCTGTCATTTTGACTGAATCAGCTGTACAATTTACTTCATGTTCTATTTTTAGATGTCAGGAGGATAACGAAACGCTTGGTATTTTATGGTATAATAAGAATAACTATGGCAAGAGTTCTTTTCAGTTACTGCATTCTTTTCTAACTGATTCTTTTCTTTTCCCCCATTTGTATTCTGCTGTAAAAGTATGAAAAAAAAAACATATACTACACGATATTATATCTCATGAATGATTCACTGGAATGCACTAAGAATCTCTTGTTTTTCTCCCCAAATCCTCACGTCTTTTTCCAGGTTTGTTTTCAAACAGATGCTTAAAAATGTAATTGTCTCCCCTTTTGACTTCTAATCCCTATTAGCAGTGTTTGAATGTTTCTGAGGCAGGTAAATGCAATATATGTTGTCTGTCAAAATGATGGAAAATACTTTAATTCTAGTTAATGAACATCTTTGCTTATGGCAACATACGTTACATAATACAGACATGCACTGAAAAAAAGTCGCTGTTTGGATTTAAATAGGCAAATGCTTCAGAGTCTACAACTGGATCATTACTGTAGGGATTATTATGTTTCTAGCATGTTATATGTTAACAGTTTTTCTAACCCAAATTGATGTAGTGTGTAGCTTTTCATTTCTTAAACAGCCATGTAGGAAAACACATCATGGCCATATTCATCTGGCTCAATTTGTGAAAGAATGGTTGGAAAGGAGCATGAATAATCTTTTTCACACATGAATTGGCACCTCTGAATCCAGACCTTAAATTCATTGAAAGTCTTTGGAGTAGAATTGATGCACCTCTTGATGTAAAAAATTATGTTATTTCCATCAAGAGCTGCATCAACAAACATGTCATCAGAGAAGAGATGTCGCTGCAAGAGGGAGGGCAATTTATTTATTTATTTATTTATTTATTTATTTTTAAATTGCACCGTTAAATCATTTATAATAATAAATACTGCAATAGATTTCATTGTGACTTTAAAATTATGCTGGTATTTATCAGATATTATATTCAAATGTATTTATAAAGCTGCATTTACACTATACAGTGCTCCAGTCACTTCCATTAGTCTTCAGTTCCCAGATTTAAGTTTGCTGAATTCTGACATGGACATTTGACCAAGTAAACATAACAGATTAACCACTGTATAAACATAAAAGCTTCAGAGTTTTATGTAATTTATTTGCTCAAAGCCTAGTGTGACTGCAGCTTTAAGAAATAGTTCAGCCAAAAATGAAACTTACTGAACCTCATGTTATTCCAAACCTGTATGATTTTTTTCCCCCAACCATCCATCAAGATATTTAGAAAATTGTCTGTTTTTTTTGTTGTTGTTTTTTACAGTGAAAGTCAATGTTTTGGAACTAACATTCTCCTAAATATGTTTTGTGTGTTCTGCAGAAGATGGAAAATCATGCAAGTTGACATTATGACAAGTGTTTCATTTTTGGGTGAACATATATGTTGTTTACCACAGAAATATGTGCTTAATCTGCAGTTTTTTTTATTTAAATTCTAAGAATACCAAAGGCTTTCTTTTAAGGGTAGTGATAAGATTTGGGTTAGTCTGTAGTGGACTGATTCATATTTAACTATAAACTGTGAAGCACAGTGTGAGAGACATCTGACTTTTGCTCCTCAATGAGATCATTTCAAATGTCACACTTTAATTGGAAACACATGAACCGCCAAAATGGACAAATATGCAATCACGCATATTTTGGTCTATAATGGCACAGTAGCAGCATTCATAGACTTAAAGGGTTAGTTCACCCAAAAATGAAAATTAAGTCATTACTCACCCCCATGCTGTACCAACCCGTAAGGCCTTCGTTCGTCTTCGGAACACAAATGAAGATATTTATGATTAAATCTGAGAGGTTTATGGCTGCTACATAGGCTCCCTAAGGGAATGACACCGGACGGCCCAGAAAGTCATTAAAGAAAATGTTTAAATATTCCATGTCACAACAGTGGCTCAACTATAAGTTTATCAAGCGACGAGAATACTTTTTGTGCGAAAAAACAAACAAAAATAACGACTTTATTCGACTATTCCTTTTCTTCCTTTTCTTCCTTGTTCCTTGCTTTTCTACAGCACTTGCATACACACTTGAATGACTTCCGCCAATCACATCATCAGCAGCCTGCTTACATCACTCCTCCACCTCAGATTGCACAACAAACTGCATTCAAATGCATAGAGACGCTGTCATATACAGCAAGACATCCTCAGACACGTGTACGTCGCCCCTCCTGCTTTGTATATGAGTCATATTTTGTTTTATAAGGCCTTAACAAATATTTTCAGCAGTGTCCTCATCTAACAAACATAGACCTACGGCTTCAGCTCTGGATGTGATATATTTGGTATCTCCAGGCATAATTCTCAAGTTTAAGGCATAATTCTCAAACTGCTACATTTGTGTTTCACAGAATGAAAAGGTTTGGAACAACATGAGGGTGAGTAAATAATGACAGTCATCAACTATCTCTTGACCAGTCACAGTTTTAGCTTGATTCTTTTTTCCTAATCATCTAATGTTAAAGGTGTAGTATGTAATATTGATAGCTAGTGGTTGAAATGGGTACTGCAGTCCAAATTCAAAATTTTGGGAGAGGGCTCCTCAGCCTTGATGCTAACGCGGGTTGCCAGATTGAGGACGCAATAGGAATGAGCGAAATTCACATTGGAAGACGTCGAGCTTTACACTGTAAGATGATGAGTGGATTTATCCGAGTTTTATTATACATCTGGTCATAGAGCTTTTTATGCCGAGGCTGTTTAGGTCGGGTAGAATCTGCGATCTTTAACTCAACTCGTTTGCTGGCTTCCATGGCTGAAATACACTGTGTTTTATGGCAATTGGCAACCTGGGGTGTTTAAATACTAGCCTATTTGGTAAATTGGAAGTGGGCGGACGAAAACAACACAGACGAAAACAACAATAGGCTAGACATTCCGACATGGAACGCATATTCAAAAATAGATTTACTGGCGGTAGAATTGTTTTTCTGAGAAACAGGTAGGCTATGTAAACTATTTGAATTTCACGTAAGCATAGATAAAAAAAAAACCCGCAAAGCCTCATTCACTTCCATTCGGGCACCGAAAGTGAAAGTTAGTAGGGGAAGGACAAACTCTGTTTACGTGGCTGCAGCGCTGCACGCGACCGAATCATACTACAAATCATGCGTAGTTGCCCAGTTACCCAGTTACCATACGTACCATCAGAACTGAATACCATAGACTACAAGCAAGAATTAAAAAAACAATAAACAATAATATGATGAACTCTTTTTCTCATGTGTATTTTGGTGAAATTTAACATATTGTTCATACATTTTGTATACTGTTTACAAATTTATATCATAAACCTGTCATCTCTGACGTTTTGCAATCTTTATAAATAATAATAAGACCATAATATAAGGCATTGAGTTTGGACATAAATACGCTCAGATAAGGTAGTTTGCATGGGCAAAATTCAACTGAACATTTGACATAATATAAAAATAATGACATAATACAAAAACTATGAACAAGTGCAAGATTAATTCAATTCACAGTGTGAACCATTTTATTATGCTGCAGGGATTTTCATGACTCAAGTCATGTTTTTCTGTGTTAGTAGTAGTAGTAGTAGTTAAGGTCATTGAGTGCTGTATTTCACTTTTTTGGGGGGGGGGGCTTTTTTCAGGTCAGAGCAACTGCCCCTCAAAATTCCTGTGCACGCCCCTGATTTTTATGCATTTTTTTTAAGCCAAATCCCCAATGTCACTTAAAGTAGGATAAGGGGTCTGGCATTATGGGCGATAGGAGGTGGAGGGGGTATCGCAGGACCATGATCCAGCCCTGGTGTTAGGTAGTGTGCACTTTATACACTGTGCGTTTCTATTAACTGAATGACAGTGGGGTGATGCGGCGGAGGCCCAGAGCAACCGGTGAGCGCGCACGCCGCTGCCTCCAACAGTTTCCTGTGGCAGTTTATCATTCTTCATTTTTTTTCAGAGCAAAAAAAAAAAAAAGTGAGGAAGTGCGCAACGCAGAGAGAAACTCCTGGAAAAGTAAGATAGAGTCTCGTATGGTGGCACAGCCGTTAAAAAAAAAAAAACACCCGGCAGCGCAAGCGGGGGACGTGATGAGTCACTCGCGAGGCGTCGTCGACCCGCTTTGATCAGCCGCGGTTGGGATCTTGCGCTGTAAAATATTTGAACAAGACGAATAGCCGGTGAGTCACGGTAACGGCGCTAGAGCTAAGCCTAATTGTGTTATTTTTTCTAAGAATATCCTGATCAATTCTAATAAAAGTGAATTGCAATAGGCTATAACTTTTTATAATATTTGAGATTTTAGCTTATTTTTGTTTTACAGTCTTTTACGTCGCTCATAGAAAACGACGATATTCGCCTGTGGAGATGTAGCCTTGGCCTAAATGTCCAATTCCACTGTTTTCTGTAGTTCTGTCATTGGGTGTAGGCCTACTCGCCAAATCTTAAAGCAGAGCTGGAAAGTAAATTTTTTTTTGGAAGAATTCAGAAGGATGCAAATAGTTTAAGTGACATTGAGATATTTGTCAAACAAGCTTGTTGTCAGACCAGACCCGTGAAGTTCTCGCTTGCAATCCAAAGAGTGGTTTAGCCTACATTCGAGAGTTTTATTGATGATGATGATAATGAATAGGCTAATAACAATAATTTTAGTAGGCTATTGATTTTTGGCTTCAGTTAAATTGATCTATTTTCTTTCGTTGAAAGCAGTCAAAAATGATGTTGTCAAATGTTCTGTGTCCCACTGTCCCATTCTTTCTTGCGCGCGCTCCTCTGCGGTGCTTAGGACCGAGACAAAAGCTGCGCGCGGATAGGAAAAAGGCAAGGAGCTCGTGACGTCGGGAAGACTCGGTCAAACACACACCCCTCCTCCTCCTCCCCTCTCTCTCTTTTTCTCAGTGTAAATATACCATCTCCACCAGATGAGTGGACGCACTGGATGTTTCACATCACAGGAACCTTCAGTATCCTTACTGGCTGACAAAGATCTTTTGTTGTTTTTGCTTGCATGTTTTTTCTTTTGTTTTAAGTGATATTATTCTTGGATTTCAGCACTCGACTTTCTATCTTTCGCGACCCTTTTCGACACCTCCAGCCCTAAACCTCACCCCTGGATATGACAAAGATTCCTGGAGTCAGGTGGGAAATACCACAGAAGAGACACATACAGTAGACTAAAAGACTGCTGTACCGCACGAGGGGCGGAATGGCGTTGTGGAAAGGACTCCTTAACATTCTGTGTGCATGGTTGCGATAGAGAGAACAGAGCCACACCAAGACCTGCTGCAGCAACACAGAGGGTAACACACGCAGACAACAGGGCACGTTTTCCTCGTCAGACCGCGTTAAGATGCGCTATTTCTCAGCACGCGAGCGGGCGCATGCCATGCTGTAGCGCTGCGCAGCCAAATGGCACGAGCTAGACCGACCAAATCGCTCTGACGTTTGTGGAGGACAAGACGTATGATGATGAGCGGCAGCTGCCGTGGGACCAGTCTGCTTGTCCCGATGCGTTCTCCACTCTCCATTCGGTTCGCCTTCACTCTTCCTCGCACACACCTGCTCGTATTATCTCTCTCTGTCCTGGGAAGGCGTGTAAGCAAATAGAACCGCGTCTGGCGTGGGAACAATGGAGTTGTCAGAGGTTCGCTGTTCCAGCGCGAGCGAGGAGCTGTACACCATCAACAAAACACCCAGTAACAACAACGGGAACCGACCAAAGCGCCTGCTGTGGCAAAATGCCGTGCGACACATCACCGAGCAGCGCTTCATTCACGAACACAGCCCGAAACCCGTCTCACCGGACGATCATCACGCGCAGGGCTCGCGCAAACACTCCGCCGGCAGGACGTCGGTGAGCGACCGGCACAACAACGGTGGCACTAAAGTCTTCCCCGAACGCTCGAGCAGTGACCTGGGTTTCTTGCAGATCGACTGCGCGCCCAGCAACTCAGACTTCTTCCTGAGCTGGGGCTACACGTACCGCGGGGTCATCTTCCCCACGCTTCGCTACGCTTTCAAGTCCAGGGACCTCGAGCGCCTGTACCAGCGCTACTTCCTCGGCCAGCGACGGAAGTCAGTGGTGGTCATGAACATTTTGGACGTGGTGACCAAGCTGACACTTCTCGTGCTGCACCTGACCCTGGCGTCCACGCCGATGGACCCGATCAAAGGAATGCTGCTCGGCTTCTTCACGGGCATCGAGGTGGTCATCTGCGCTCTGGTTGTGGTGCGCAAGGACACGAGCTCGCACGGTTACCTGCAGTACAGCGGCGCGGTGACCTGGGTCGCCATGGCCACCCAGATCCTCGCGACGGGACTGGGCTACGGCTTGCTCGGGGATGGGATAGGGTACGTGCTCTTCACGCTCTTTGCCACCTACAGCATGCTTCCACTGCCTCTCACCTGGGCCATCGTAGCAGGACTGCTGACCTCCGCGCTCCACATCGCGCTCCAGCTGCTGGTGCCCCCACGAGCGCAGATCTCTACGAATCAGGTGAGGCGAGAGTGAATCAGAGAAACATCATTGTGTGCATTGGTGCGGGTGTAAATGGATGTTTTCCGTGCTTGAGGCATTTAACCCAGGCGCAATAGTCGCTGTCCACCATGCGTGGTGCTGAAAGTGTCATTTTAAGGTCGTTCGTTGCGGACTGCCTTGTGCTTTTCTGTCTGATATTGATGTCTTGTTTTTGCGGTTCAAATTTTGTAGAGGTCAATAAGGTCAAGAAGAGCTCGTGAATGCGGCAAAGCAGTCATAATAGAGAACTGCAGTCAGTTACCCATTTCAGTAACATCTGATGAGAGCCTAAGCATTAAAAGTGTTTTCAAATATATTTAAAAAAGCATGTGTTTTTGTATATATGTACAAAAAAAAGACAATTACAGAAATAGATTGCCCAAAAATGAAAATGCTGCCAACATTTACTGTATGGAAAAACATTTCTTTCCATACAGAATTTGTTTGTTTTTGTGGGCCATACATTGAAATCCAATGGGGTTCAAAGTAGTTTTCACACAGGTGTTCTTCAAAAGATCTTCTTTTGTGTTTTGGAACAACATGAGGATAAGTAAATGATGACCGTTTTTATTTTAGGAGAACTGACCCTTTCTACGTTGCTTTAATTGCGTGGACACAGTTGCATATGCGTGTGTATGCAGGTCAGCATTCTCTCTCTGTCAGATGCTGAAGAGATTCTGAATGACAAGATGACCTGAGGTCAGGCCAGTCCATTTCACACATTTGATCAGATCATATCACATCTAAATTGAGTCATAGTGACACTACAGTGATTCTGTTACATTCACCTGCACACACATGCTGCACAAAAACAAGAAAACATGCTCTATACACCAAAACAAGCACACAGACGCACAAAACAAAGAAGAGACAGGAAGCTGTTTGAGTTAATTATAGGGTGCAAAGATTATTCACTGTCATTACAGCAGAGACAGACAGACAGACAGACAGAGTTGTTTGGTGTCCTTTCACACACAGATTCGGGCCAGATCCAGATGTCGATATGCAGATTCAGGTCAAAATAGCCAATCATCCTTAGCAGACCCAAAAATGTGTGTGTCCAAGCAGTGGTCGAAGATGCTGTGTGAGGTAGACTGTAAAAATAGCATGCGTGGGAGGGAGATATGGAGAAGGGCTCTCTGACTCACACACTTGTCTGCCAGCATCTCTTCGTTTCCCATCTCTGTTTCCCTCTCCTTCCCTCATACTGCAGGACGCGATCTCTCACACACACACACACACACACCCTCAGACCTGACCACACACCTGTTTCGGTGTTTAGCGCTACATAAGTAGAATGCCGTCAAAGGCTGGGTAAGATGGACGTCAGTTGCTTTCTTGTGCTCTCTTTGGGTTTGTGGAAACTCCTGCAGGGTCTCCATCAATCATTTATAAGACACTTCACAAACTCCACCAGACCAATGTGAGAGTGTTGCGTGCAGTTGGGTGGATTGTGGATTAACAAAGTTCAGGGAGATGTAGGCCAGTTCAAATCTCGCTTGACTGACAATAAACACAGACATGCACACACACACACACACACACACATTCTTGAATATGTGGTTTACGGGGACTCTCAATAGGTGTAATGGTTTTTATATTGTACAAACCATATTATATTCTATCCCCCTACAACTAGCCCTACCCCTAAACCTACCCCTCACAGAAAACTTTCTGCATTTTTATATTTTCAAAAAAACATAATATGATTTATAAGCTGTTTTCTTAATGGAAAACAAAAAATATCCTTGATGTTTAAGATTTTTGGTATTTCCCTCCTTGTGGGGACATTTTATTCCCATAACGTATGGATAACTGAACCACACACATATTATTATTTTTTAAATTGATTTTAAAGAAGTCCCTTATGCTCAATAAGGCTGCATTTTTTTATCAGAAATACAGTTAAAACAGTATTATATAAAATAAATTAAATTAAAATAAATTAATTCAAAGAGTTTTATTCAGCAAGGACACATTAAGTTGATCAAGACATTTATAATTTTGCAAAATATTTCTATTTCAAATAAGTGCTGTTTTGTTGAACTTTCTGTATTTCTGTTTCGGTATCTCACAGGTTGCCACAATACATTAACATTGAGCAAAGGCAATGCTTTCAACATTGATAACAATAAGAAATGTTTCTTGAGCAGCAAATCATCATACTAGAATGATTTCTGAAGGATCATGTGACACTTAAGACTGGAGTAATGATGCTGAAAATTCATAGAGTTTTTTGAATTGGAATAATATTTCACAATATTACCATTTGTACTGTATTTTTAATCAAATAAATGCAGCCTTAGTGGAGCATAAGATACTTCTTTCAAAAATGTTTGTGTGTGTAATGACCCCCAAAGTATTTGGACACTAGCTCCATTAAAATGTATACAAATATTGAAGCAAGTGTTAGAAATATAAATAGTAACAATTCAAAAGAGAGACAGGAAGTCACAGACACTTTCTGGTTGTCAAAAGTTGCGGATTATGGACAGTGTTTTCTTATTATAATGAAATATACCATTCTGCTATAGGACACCTGTGTGATTTTGAAGGGAGCCGACTTCATGCATCCACTAAAATGACCTTCAAGGCAAATGGTTAAAAATAATGTTTCAGAAAAAAGCTCTATAGCATCATTTGTTTGCAGATACAAGGGTCCAAAATATATGTCCATATACAGTACCTTTTTTAGTGTCACTATATGAGTAAAAAGGTATAGCATCTTTTGTTGCATTTCATTTTGTGGAACAGAGAGTGAAAGAGAAGTGGAACAGTGTTAGTGGGGCTGGCGCTCCAGGCCCAAAATCGCTTGCCCTATATATGCCATTGACTTGAGGGAAAGATGATACTTAACCCTCTGGGCTTCTTCGTCCGAAAACGACCGAAAACTTTTACGTTTTGAATTGTTTAATTTTTTTGCTTCATCGGATGGGGGTGAAACTTGGTGACTTTTGTTGTATTACCTATATGAACACACAAAAAAATCAAGGAGATGATTCTGATATGTTAAAGGGTCGTAAAAAAAATAGTCACGCTTAGCTTCCTCCCGGTCAAAAATGACCGACATAGGAAATGAATGGGAAATACGAAAAAACAGGAAAACTCAGAGAAACTTTTGGTGGTACAAGCTACAGATCAACCACTGTGCAGAAAAAAAGTGTACAGCAATGAAGGGGTGACACACTAAAACATCAAGAGTGCAAATAAGACCCCCATCCCCCCCCCCCCCCACACACACACACACACTCACGCACACAAACACACACACACACACATACACAGATAAACTGGCAAGACTGCAACAGCAAATTTGTAGAATATGCAAAATAAAATCAATAAAATGAAAAAAAAATCTCGCTCAAATGCACACACACACACACACACACACACACACACACACACAAAGAGAGAGATAAGGCAAGACTGCAACAGCAAATTTATAGAATATGCAAACTAATTAATTAAAATGAATAAAAAATACCAATTTATTGCAAAATGTCTGTATAAAGTGTTTTGAATTATCACTAACAATCCCTTATTTTGTTCAATTATTTGAATGATCAAATACTGAGTAACAAAAATGTTTGCATCGTGTGCCCTTTCTAACCAAATGTTTGATTGTAATCATAATGCAAAACCTAATACTTATCTAAAAAAAAAGAAAAAAAAAAGTAGTCTTTTAGAATATCTAAATATATATCTAAACTAATAAGATAGAGAAATCATGTCTAAAACAAAAATAAGAATCAAAAAGCCTTTCTATGTATTTATATAGGAAGCTATAGGCAGCCTACAGGGCGTTAAGGACATTGCACACATTTATATATTTTTAAAGCCACTGGATGGCGGTCTTCTCACTTAATATTTTTTGTGCATGAAGCCTGCACCCTATTTTGATGTGAAATGTTGCATTTATTGAAAAAAAAAAAAATGTGTATAAAAAAATAAATAAAAATAATAATTCTAATGGAAAAAATAGCTCGTAAAAATTATATAATTAATGCAAAGTATCATAAAAAAACTCTAAAAATTCTAAATAATAATCAGAAAACATTATAGAACAAAAATATATTTGATTGGTTATCCTGGGAAAAAATTAAGTTAAATTTTAAGGCTTCGTCCGTTTTTGACCGGGAGGAAGCTAAGTGTAGCCCATTTACGAAGAAGCCCAGAGGGTTAATATAACGAAGTTTCGTTTGAGGGGAGGAATCAGAGTGAAATCACTTCAGACAGTTTGCTGCAGTGGCTGTTTTCAGCAAACATGAACTGAGATCACAAAAGCACAGATTAAAGGGATCGAAAATACTGTTATCATTTACTCACCCTCAAGTTGTTCCAAACCTGTATGTATTTCTTTCTTCTGCTGAACACAAAAGAAGATATTTTAAAGAGTAACCAAACAGTTAATGGTCCCATTGACTTCCTTAGTCATTTTTTTCCATACAATGGAAGTCAATGGGGCCCATCAACTGTTTGGTTACTCTTTTGTGGTCAGCAGAAGAAAGAAATGTATACAGGTTTGGAACAATTTGAGGGTGGGTAAATGATGACAGAATTTTCAATTTTTGGGTGAACACGATCCCTTTAAAGGGTTAGTTCACCCAAAAATGAAAATTCTGTCAGTATTTACTCACCCTCATGTTGTTCCAACCCCGTAAGACCTTCGTTCATCTTCGGAACACGAATTAAGATATTTTTGATGAAATCTGAGAGCTGGATCACTCCTCCATAGGCTTCTTCAGGGATTGAACTTGACGGCCCCGAAAGGTTATTAAAGACATCGTTAAAATAGTCCAAGTGACTGCAGTGGCTCAATCTTAAGTTTATCAAGCGACGAGAATACTTTTTGTGCGCAAAAAAAAAACTAAAATAACGACTTTATTTCAACTATTCATTTCCCTTTTCTGTGGGCCTCGAGTCAGTTCACTAGTGTAATAGCGTACGCTTCTGTTGTTGTACGTCACACGCATCACGCACATGACCAGCGTCGGCCAATAGTGAGCCTACGTGTGACGTAGCTCTACGGAATCACACTACGTTAACTGACTAGAGGCCCAAAGAGAAGGAAATGAATAGTTGAAATAAAGTCGTTATTTTTGTTTGTTTTTGCGCACAAAAAGTATTCTCGTCGCTTGATAAACTTAAGATTGAGCCACTGTAGTCACTTGGACTATTTTAACGATGTCTTTAATAACTTTTCGAGGCCGGCAAGTTCAATCCCTGAAGAAGCCTATGGAGGAGTGATCCAGCTCTGAGATTTCATCAAAAATATCTTAATTCGTGTTCCGAAGATGAACGAAGGTCTTACGGGGTTGGAACAACATGAGGGTGAGTAAATACTGACAGAATTTTCATTTTTGGGTGAACTAACCCTTTAAGGAGGCTAAATTCATTGCAGACTTTTTAAGGGGGCTAAGATGAAATAAATGGGGTCTAGCAAAGCTTATGATACAGAGCAAACAACATATCTTGCTCATGTAGATTTTCACACATGTACAGTGCAAAAACCAATAACAGCGGGCTGCCCGGTCAATTAAATGTTTTTATGTCTGAGTGATTAATAATGTATTTTTCAATTTAGCATTTGAACGCTGACACCGCGTAGACGGTCCTGCCGTGTAATCGAAACCTTGAGAACAATCAGCTGCTGCTAACAATGATAGTGTAAAATTGTACTGAGATCAGTATTACACTGTAGAAAGCAACATGGACAGGATTACTAGGTAACGGTCCAATGCATCAGGTTTGATTAGGGAAAATGTCTCAGACAAACCTCCATAGCTTCCGGTGAGAAGGCTAGATCGTCCTGTTTTTAAATGGCAGAAAGCCAGAATGGAAATGCAGTGGTGAGTTTTTTGGCATTATAATAGACCTCAGAAGAGTAGATGACATATTTCATTTGACACGACAATGAGGCTGTGACGGATAGAATGCTGTTCAATATGAATCTAAATGCTGTCGTGTATATATAATAATAATATAAAAAAGATCAAAATACTGTTGTGTACCAGTGAATAACCTTATAAAAAGACAATAAATTGCCAGTGAATAAAAACTCCAACATATTGACCAGACTGTTTTACATCAAATTAAATATGGCATCTACTCTGAATAAAAACGAACAGGGCACAAGAATAGTAGACCATTACAATCGTTTAAAATAGATTGAGATTGACTCTGACCGCATCAGTGAAAAGTGCTATGAATGAAATATGTAAAACTGCTGTAGTTAAGCAGTTATAGGTGCACTGGTGCTGCTGTATAGCACTTAAAGGTCTGGGCTGTCAGAAGTAAAGGTTGTGGAGTTTAATCTCAGAGCTGCCAAGAGGTCACAGCGAGCGGCAGTGAAAATACAACTATTCCCACAATGCTTTGCTCATCTGCCTTAAGATGCTCCATGGAGACTGGCTGCTGTACGTCACTTAAAATACCCTAAATGTCAAATTTCAATTTCAAAGTTTATCACATGGGCATTGTACTGTTTCCGCTCGGTGGACGAATTATCAGTGGACGGCAGCCCATCAACTGGAAATCTCAGAGGCAGCATTTTACAACCGTAATCAACCCCAGTAATTAAATGGAGTGTTAATTAAATCTCAGTTCGGCTCCTCGGCGTGGTGAAGGCTCTCTGGCTGGAGTACAATGTTGATATTAACAGTTTCATTAGATCTGTTGGTCTAGAAGCCGCTTTGCAGTTGTTGTTGTTTTTTTTTCCGTCTCTGTTTAATTTGCTGCAGTCGATGAGAGTCAGTCACTCTTAACGATTTCTGCTGCATGCTGATGGATATCACTGTACTTTGCTGAGATAATTATGGTGTTAAAGGCTATTATAGTTAAAGTGCACTGTGTTTGTGTGTGCGTTTGAAGTATTCATTTAGAAGTCAGTGATTTAACAGATTTGTTCTGCAAATTCTTTTGTTGTATTTAAACACGGTATATATACATTGGCCCCGAAGTGTGTTTTGATATTTAAGCCACAATGCATGAATTTCATTTCATAGATAAATGCCTCTATTTTCTATAGAAGCCAGTTCTCATGTTTCCGCTTTTATATCTCACAATTGGGACTGTTTCTCGCGATTGCAACTTTATATCTTACCCATTTGTCCTCATGATAGCGCCTTTATATTTCACAGTTGCAATTATATTTCTCATTTTATGAGACTAGTTGAGACTAGTTCTTATAACTGACCCATATGTCTCACAATTGCAAACGTATATCTCTCAATTTTGACTTTATTTCTCATAATTGCAACTTTAGACCTCACAAAAGAAGGATAAGGCAAGGCAAGTTTATTTATATAGCACATTTCATACACCATGGTAATTCAAAGTGCTTTACATAGAAGAAATTAAAATAATCAAAACAAATAAGAATAATTAAAACAGTTTAGAATGAAAAATAAAATAAAGTCAAATAAAGATAAGTTTAAAATACACTTTTTTCACTCTGAGGCAGAAACAGGTTTCTACGTTCCCCTGAAAAACTGCGTACGCTTGCAAAACCTTTGCGTTCCCTTGTAAAACGTTCAAAAAAAGAACTCAAACGTATTGCGAGTGAATTGAAAGTTTCTCGGAGGAACCCAAACATTTTGCGAGCGAACGCAACGTTTCTCGGAGGACCGCAAAAGATCTCGTATTTTTTCCCATCGCCATGTCCCCCAACTGACTTTAAAGTGACATTGGGAAATGTATCTGTAGATATATGTAAACCTAGAAAGCATCACTAACCATCTATTCATGTTTTCTACAGCTAAGAGCAATATTCTAAGAAAAACACGCACACAGACTCATCTTCATTAGTCTGTATGCTGTTCATGTTTCCATATGTGGAGAGGCATTTGTACAATGTGAGATAATGTATTTTAAGGTCAGTGATTTGAATTGGGAAAGTCTGAAATAATGAGCATTCCTATTAAAACTGTCCACATCACTGATCTCTGTGTGTGTGTGTGTGCCCGTTATTTTATCTTATGAAGCACACACAATACTTAAGTGCATGTTGGTTTTGTTTATGTTTGTAAATATCATGTACAATTACAAACAGCAACAATTAAAATTATTAGAAGTTATATTTACGTCAATTTGCATGCTAGCTTGATACTTGAATGTTGATAATGTTTACTGCATTGGTTCTGTGGTGTGTTTTTGTGCGTACGTGCGTGCAGGCACTTGTGTGTGTGTGTGTGTGTGTGTGTGTGTGTACTGGAGGGGTTGTATTAATTAGGGTCCCTTTGCTTGGCTCTATCTGAAATGGCAGCCCTTTAATGCCCCCACGGGACAAAAATAAAAACCCAGAGTAATTGAAACTGTAAAGGATGGGGGGCTCGTTAATCAGTCATAAAATTTTGAATCCCAGGATGGATGTCTAACTGAAGCAGACACACACACACACACACACACACACACACACACACACACACACACACACACACATATGCACACACACACAAACAAATGCCTAAGAGGCTTTTGTAGTAATAGGTGCAGAGGCATGCTTTAACATGTTTTGCAGTGATTGTTTTAGAGAGTTGATGATTGCAGGTGGTTACATCATACTCTCTGGAGATTTTCGCGACATGTTTCGTAAAGCGTGTGTATTTTTGGATTCCTCTGAGAGGCATGACAGTATATGTTCCAAATGCAGTAAACTAACAGTTTTATTCTCATGTCTAAATATAAATATGTGCTTTTTGGGCTGCTTTACTCCGGACAGACGAAGAGAGCGTGTGTCTTATGGTGTTGATGTCTGTTTTGTTGTATCTAGTCTCAATATGAAGTCGAAACTGCTTGATTAGACACTAATTGTACCTTGTAAATACAATCGTTTCACTCTGAGCCCTGGAAATGTCATAGCAGCCAGCCAGTCACATTGGACATTACAATTTTGATTTCATCTTTTATTTGGTGGCCCGACTGAGGTAAACAGCTTTCATACATTGACAAATTTACAAACTTATCGCTGGTAGAAATGAGATGCATTTGTTCTGATTGTAAAAATATATTTATATTTATTAGAAAGTAAGTAGGCCTATATTTTATTTCTAGATTTCAGAGGGCTAACTGGTTCAATCCAGACTGAATATATTAAGCAGTTTTTTTGAGTGGATTTGGCATCTACCCAGTTTTCTCTCACCTCTGCGGCTCCCCCTGGTGGATGGGCTGCATGAGTCCTTTGTTTTGTTTGTTTGTTTTTTCTGAAGATGTGGTAAGCCAATCCGAAAATGGGAAGCAATTGGAAATGCATGGTAGGAGAACAGCTAAGCTGATGGCTAAAGGCTAGTTCATGTTATTCTCAAGCTAAAATATGTAAATCATTGGCAGTAAGTGACATGTTTGTAAATGTGTTTCTGTTTGTTCTAATGTACTTGTGCATAAGATATTTAAGGAAAACAGAAAATCAGCTATGGAAAATCTGCATGGTTTTGACATATTTGTCCAAATAAAATCACAACGTGTCTGAATTTTAACAGTCATTAAATAATTGGACCTGGAAAGCAAACACAAAAGGTTTTTAAAAATCACTTTGCTTTAGCTTTTAAATGAGTACATTTGAAATAATAGCATGCTTATTAACTGTAAAAAATAGTGTGCCTCCAGTATATGACTGACATTTATTAATTGCACATAATGTGCATGTGTGTGTTTGTGTGAAATAAAGAGAAAGATGACATTTAGCTTCTGTCTCCTAGGGAATAGGATTACATTTAAATTAAAATAAGCAAGAATTTTTCTCCTGAATGCTTATGCTCAAGGTCTACAATTTTCACTTGCCAAGTGCCAAATGCGAGAAAAAATGGCTTTGCCAAATAAATAAAATTTACTTGGCAGTGGCTGGTATCTGTTAAATGAGGAAATATTTGTCACATTAAATGAAATGAATCTTAATCTAAATGAATCATCTTGCATATGCTGCAAGTGACACAACTGCCTACCTACAATTACCTAGTACATCACCCAGCACAATATTGTCTCATGGTTTCCTTTTTATGGCTGGAAAATGGTCGCATTCACTCGTCATTGGCACGTATACAAAAATCTTTATTTTGGGACTTGTTTATGCTGTATTTTTGTTTGAGTTTCAGATGTAAAATTCCACATACTGTCATACAGCAACTGATGAATGAATGTAGTTAATTTGTATCTATGTGTAGTTTGACCTGCAGTTAATTTCTTAAGGTCAGTAAAATTCTCTGTTTTTGTCTTCTCTCTCTCTCTTCAGCTGTTAGCTCAGGTGCTGCTGTTCTTATGCATAAACACTGCAGGGATGTTTATCAGCTACCTGTCAGACCGCGCCCAGCGACAGGCCTTTCTGGAGACACGCAGGTGCATTGAGGCACGTCTCCGCCTAGAGACGGAGAACCAGCGACAGGTTAGTGTTCGCAAACTTCAGTTTCCTTCACACACCCCATGACACATGCAAACGTGTTTGTGGCCAGAGTGTTTCAGGAAGTTTCCAGGAAGTCTATTTTAACGATCTGAAACGCAAGTGTCAAAGCGCAAAGCGCAAGTAACTTTGTGGGCGGATCCCGGCACTGTTGCTATTTTCCCGGCGGGATAAATCCCTCTTGCGCCTGGCGCAAATCTAAAAGGGGTTGGTCTGAAGTAGCTTCATTATTCATAGGTGTGGTTTGGGCGTAACGGAAACAAACCAATAAGAGCGTCATATCACATTCCCTTTAAGAGCATGATGAACGAGGTGCGCTTGTTCCATGGCGCAATACTATTATAACGGCGCATTGACCAGCGTGCTTCAGAATTGGTTCACAGCCGAGGAGATTTCGATGTTCTCATCAGGGCCGTAAAAGAAAGAGAAGTGACATTGGGGATGGGACAAACCCACCCAAATTAGCTTCGGTTAAACATCCATATAATAATTTGGGTAACTGTTTAAGCTTTATGCCTATTTTTCCCATCGTCATGGACACAACAATGATTTCCCTCGTGGTTAAATATTTTTCCTTATAATAATGTATCATTTAGAGAATCACCTACAGACTAGTGTATGTGCGTTGTTCACACTCTGTATTATGGCCAAGCATGCGCGCTTAAAATAGCATCTGAATGTACGCCCAACACGCCACTGACTTTAGACTAGGTTTTTTCTGGTCAGTGGCGGAATTGTTTAATAGAACAGCAAAATAGCATGAGGGAAAGTTTGCGCCGGTACACGCCTCCTCTTTGCGCTGAACCGCCCTGGGGAGCGCAAGTGTATTTCTTAGTTAACCGACGTGTGTCTGTGGAGGGAAAAGTCCGCTTTGCGCGGGTGCAAAATAGGAATGATACATGCGTCAGTGTACAAAGTCATTTGCGCCGGGTGCAAGATAGGGCCAGGGGCGGCCTTACCTATGTTTCACCCGTTTCAATTGAAACAGGCCCCGCCCTCCAAGGGGGGCCCCAACAGACCAGCAAAATCCCATTCATTTTCTCCGTAGGATATTGATTTTCAGCCACGAGCTACGAGGTTGTGAAACGAAAGTTTCTGCTCCTATAAAAGCCACAAGCTACGAAATCAACCTTGTTATTTGCAAAACACTGACGTCTCTGATTGGTAGAACTTGCGGTTACCATGGCGAAGTTTAACACCCCCGCGAACGGCTTAAGCGATCTGAAGTATAATATAGGTAATTTATGTATTTATACCTGTGCCTTTTTTGCTGTTAGGTTAAAATGTTATTTTGAGCAGAAAAATAATTTTAAGAGGAAATGAAACGTAGGCCTACATATGCCAGTGGTGCTGAAAAATGAAAGATAGCGGACAACAAAAGAAAAGCTTTATTCAGCATACCAAAAGTGAAGTTACTCTGCGTGAAAGGCCGAGGCTTATTCCAACGTAAAATGCTTTATAATTGTATAGTTTTAATCAAATAAGGTTGGATTATTTCATTTTTCCTGTTCATGAAGCTGAAAGTGCACGTAATAAAATAATATACCATTGATGCAAACCAACAGGAATCCTTGCTTTTTCTGCTCTTTTATGTTTATGTTTTATGTGGGTAGGGGCCCCATATTAGTTATTGAAACGGGCCCCCAGATGCTTAAGGCCGCCACTGGATAGGGCCCTATGTGTTTGTGCACTAAACAAAATATTTAGTTATACTAATATTAATATACTGTGTGTGTGTGTGTGTATATATATATATAAATATATATATAACCATGTTCAATTGGTCAATTAACAGAATTGTCACTTCCAGATTCTACTGGCAGCTTTGTCAATGAATACACATATTTTTTATAAGTCTCTTATGCTTACAAAGGCTGCATGTATTTGATCAAAAATATTATTCATTAATATTATTGAAATATTATTAAATAACTGTTTTCTTTTAAATAACTGATAAATAACAAATAATTGTTTTCTATCTAACATTTAATTTATTCATCTGATGCGAAGCTGATTTTTTTTTTTTTTTGCATCATTACTCCAGTCTTCATTGTCACATGATCCTTCAGAAATCATTTGAAAATGCTGATTTGCTGCTCAAGATACATTTATTCAATGTTGAAAAAAAAAACTATTGTGCTGTGTAATATTTTCGTGTATAAAATCGTGATAAATGTTTTTCAGGATTTGTTGATGAGTAGAAGTTCAAAAGGACAGCATTTATTCGAAATAGAAATCTTTTGTAACATATTATAAATGTTTTTACTATCACTTTCGTTAAATTTAACATGTCCTTGCTGAATACTTTAATACTGTATTAATTTCTTTCTTTAAAAAAAAAATGGACCTCAAACTTTTAAAAGCGTACATGCAAGTGCACACACACTCACGTGCATACGTAGTGTTGTTGCTACTGTATATCACACTCCTTTTCCAGCAATGTGCCCCAGTGGGAGAGAGTAATTGATTTGATGAGAACAGCATCTCATGGGGACAGAAGGCTAGTGTAGAAAGGTTCCGAGACTCCTTAGGGAATCTCACTCCATCTCCTCCCCCCATCTCTTGCTCTGAGAGCTCTCCGGCTGTTTGCTGAAGTGGGTTTTATTTGCTAGTCAAGTGGAGCCCATGCTGGTACTAGTGTGTGTGTGTGTGTGTGTGTGTGTGTGTGTGTGTGTGTGTGTGTGTGTGTGTGTGTGTGTGCGTGCTTACTCTTCGTTTGTTCGTCCATCTATCCATATTTCCCCTGCTTTTAGCCCAGCCAGTGGTGAGCACAAACCTCTGGCTTCTTTAATTCATATTTGCAGTACAAGGTCTTTATCCATGCAGCGACACAAAGGACAATTAAAGCTGAGGTGTGTCATTTTTTTCGATTTGAAAATACTTTCTCCTACCTCAGCTAAGTATGGCAAGGCAGATGCAAGTAAAATTTCCCCTGAAAAGTGTAAATGCTCTGATTCTGTTTGTTTAAGCATCTGACCAGCCCACGGTGCAATATTGGTTCAACCGTTTGCATGGGTTTAGGGTGGGACCTAGGGAAGACTGGGAGCTGTTTGGCAAAAACATTATTTTTGCAATTGCTTTTGGTGAATTACGCACTTTGGCTTTAATATACTGTATATGGTAGATATATGTCCCTTGCAGTGTTTTTTGCTAAAGCATTCAGACTCTTTATACTCACATTGTACTAAATAATAAATGTATTTCTGTTTTTTGGGGAAATTATGTTAGAAAATACACCGTTATGCATTTATATTTAGCCCTGTGAGCTGGACGCTTGGGGATATTTGATTGACTGGTGAACCATTAAGGAAACTAGAACTGGATAAAAATTACTTGAAGCTGTAATGGCAGTAAAAGGAAACTGTATCATATAATAATGTTCAGGGTTAAATAATACTGCAAAACAGTCATAATGAAATTCTACCCTATCGTTTGTAATGTAATGTAAAGGTTAGACTGGTGAGCTAGTTAAATTGGTAAACTGGTTGAAACTCTTTTTATGTGTAAGTGTGCATTCAGTGGCTAACTGATTTAAGTCCGTGTTTAATTAAGTGCTTTACCCACACTGCACCTGTTAGGAACGTCTGGTGTTGTCGGTGCTGCCACGCTTTGTAGTGCTGGAGATGATTAACGACATGACCAACGTGGAGGACGAGAACCTACAGCACCAGTTTCACCGTATCTACATTCACCGCTATGAGAACGTGAGGTAATTTCTTCCATTTTGGTACAGTCTTTGTGAAAAGAATAGAAGAGAATCAAATGGAATTGAATCAGTCATCCGCCATTAAGGCTCAGTCGCCCACCATTACGGCTCAGTCACCCACCGTTATGGCTCAGTCATCCTTGATTATAGCTGAGTCACTCTCTTTTATAACCCAAACAAGTAGCCTGTTGCAGCACAGTCGGTCACAGTATGAGCACCAAATTGGCTCTGACTGGTCCCAAAAAATGGCCAAATCAAGCCAAACTGAAGCCATTTGACCATTTTCACTGGCATAAGGTATAAATGTTAAATATTCCCTTAATAAAAAAGCTGTATTTTTAACAGCTGTTACTTCTGTCTTCAGTGTCACATTTTGATTTGATATGGTGCTCAAGAAACATTTCTTATTTTAATCAAAGTTGAACACCATGTCTATCCTGTCACTTTTGATCAATTTGATGCATCCTTGCTGAATAAAAGTATTATTTTATTTTTTTTAAAACACGCAAATCTTACTGACCCCAAACTTTTAAATGGCAGTGTTGCTTGCATAGCCAGTATTTTAAAACTTATTAGTGCAACTCTCTTGTATATTTATGAAGTTTTGCCTGTTTTCTCACATTAAAATATTGCAATCAGCCTGTTTACTGATTGATTGTAGTATTTCAGTCTGGGAAAGTTTTTGTGATTTTTCAGCTGATCTGTTTGCATGTGTGTTTTATGCAGTATTCTCTTTGCTGATGTGAAGGGCTTCACCAATCTTTCAACCACACTCTCCGCTCAGGAACTTGTTCGGATGCTCAACGAACTCTTTGCACGCTTTGACCGACTGGCACACGTGAGTGACCTAACACACATACACGACAATGCACACAGATGTAAGCCATATCACATTCACAGCACCATTCAGGGTGTATAGCAACATGTAATAGTCCTTGAAATAGCAGTTGGCAATGAATTAAGGCATGTTGTTATTTGCCTTATATCTCCCAATATGACAATTATCCTCTGGCTTATGTGTATTTGATATTGTTTGTTTGATATCCAAGTGTTGGGATGACATGCTGGTGGTTCTGGAAGCAGGTGACCTTGACATTTAAGCAAATTAGTACATTTAGGTTGAGGAGGTATTCTGTTTAGGTGTGTGACACGTTTCTCATATTTGCAGTGCATTTTTTTCAGAACTCATATTAACAGGTGCTGAGCATGTTTTGTGCATCATAATTTGAATGGAAAATATAGTGAAAACGTACTGTAACCCTATTAAAAGACCAAAAGGTTAGAGAGACCAAATCCTTTATCGAGCCATTTCAGACACTGTGAGAAAAGAGGTGATGTGCAATGAATATTATGAGAAAATGAAACTGTTTTTTGACCTTGGGTGCATGTAAACCCAACACAATCTCATAGCAATTTGTTACTATTTTACATTATGCTTAATTGGTGGCTAATTCGTACGAATCTGTACGATCTAACGTCTGTTTAAAGCCCAGTGACGGGTAAGTTTAGGGGCGGATTATGGGTGGTCCTTCATAATGACTTTCCTTTAAAAACCTTACGTTTTTGTACGATTCATATCATACGAATTCATGCGAAATCGCCACCTCATAAAATAGTTATGTTTTCCCATGAGATCAGGTTGGTAAACCTGTTGAAGGAAATCTCCAAAACAAAATTAGGAACCTTTAAAACCATATTAGGAACAGTTAAGTCAACACAGTCTTTTGTAATATATAATTATTTAAAGCATAGAAATGGAGTGAAATACTCAACACTGTTTGAAAAAAGATGTTTGTCAGACTTAATGGAAGTCAAACAGCATTTTCTATTCTGTTCTGTTGACTAAATTCAGATGATTTGAACGTTTAATAGCTATTCCTTGAGGTTTGGGTTCTAAATCATTATCATTTGGATGCAAATGTGGATGTAAATGTGTCTTCTTATGTGTATTCGATTTCATGACAATCAAGATTGTAATAATTATCAATGACCCTCTACTGAAAGCCATTTTAATTGGCATTGTTAAATTAAATAATCAAAGACAAATTCACTGGTCGATCAACTTTTGCGCATTTCAGCCCAAAAACTTGTTCAGAAACTTGCATCTTATCCACCCTTAATCCAGTTTAATCAGGTATTTTCCACACTGGTTTAGCATAGCAGCATATTTTATGATTTTCTGTGGGACACACAAGAAGCTATTTTGAAGATCTGTTTTTGTTCATACAATTAGTGACAGTGGGGGTTCGAAACAACACTGAACCCCACTTGCATTGTATGAAAAAAAAAGTCTTCTTGTGTTCCACAGAAGAGAAAGTCATACCGGTTTAGAACGACATGAGGGTGAGTAACGGATTATTATCCTTTTAAGTCATTGTCATTCAACACACTACCTTTCTATGTAAATTATGATTATTTTAGTGCTTTATTTACACAAGTCAGCGCTGTTTACCTTGAAAATTGCAGTTAAACTGTTGCTTTGCTTGAACATATCAGATGCAGAATGTATGTGAAACTAAGAGAGTGTTATGTTTGTGTGCCAAGGGCAGTGGCAGAGTATCTTGGCTTGGCGTTTATAGTGGCACCAGATAAGCTGAGTTCAGTTAGAGTTAAGAGGAGGCTGAAATGTGTGACGGCTCACCCTCCTTCATGTCCTGCAGTGCACTGATGTGCTAAATGGCTGTTGCAAAAGTCACATAAATAAAAACATTGTGACCCTGTCCCCAACATTAATAACACTGATATATGAGTGTGTGTGTGTGCGCGCGTGATTGCACAAGGGTACAACTGTTGACGGCTAGTGCAAATCTTGAAAGCTGCCCTTGGAAGAAAGAACAACATTAC
Source organism: Tiaroga cobitis (assembly GCA_030578255.1). Lineage (NCBI taxonomy): Eukaryota > Metazoa > Chordata > Actinopteri > Cypriniformes > Leuciscidae > Tiaroga > Tiaroga cobitis. The sequence continues at coordinate 43,716,359 of CM060592.1, read as the reverse complement.
TTCCAGACGTATACATGTGAAGATTGATTTTGTATTTTTAACAAATGTGTTTTTTGTTCTGTTGTTCAGGGGGAGGGAATAATTGCATTATGAAGAATATTAAACTCCATCCTCATGCTGCAACTCTCCAATAATCTTATTCATGAGTCAGTACAATAATCATTGAAGATCAACCAACCATAAAGTGGCTTGCTGATGCATAATGCAGATATTCAAATGTGGCATATGTGTGCTTGCAGATGGTTGTATCAGTATGTCATATTTAAATATCCTTGTGTCCTTGTGCGTTTGTGTGAATTTGCAGTCATCCTCATGCGAGCAGGCCTGGTGTTGTATTAAATTCTGCAGCAGTGTTTATCTTGATGAGCAGTATTAATTTTCTCTGCTGATGGCATTGTTTACTCAGAAATGTCACATGTGCGTGGTTAGTGCTGTACTGGTTAACTAGGCAGTTGTGCTGTATGTCACATTCAACATTTTCAGACATAATGTTTTTGATTGCTTGCGTCGTGCCACTTCCTGAAAACACTTTGAAGATTCTGTCTTACAGTAGCTTTATCTTCCACAAATCTGTCTCACTCTCTTTCTGTCTGTCTCTCCCTGGCTCTCTCTTTCTCATACGCCCTCACGCTGCCTGATGGGAAATGTGCATTAATCCTCTCATTACTTGAAGTACAGTATTATCTAAGCATGTAATATATGCAGAAACACAACATTTCTTGGTAATCCCTTAACAAAAGGTGGCATATTTTTAGACGTACAATTTAAATATAATGTTTTTGTGGACATATAACCTGGTAATACCTTGATATTCATGGAAGTACATTGGAGTACCATATCATGTTATCAGTATTCCATAGGAAACAAATCCATGACTTGACGTTGCTTACACAGGAACGTATTAAAATGACTACGGTAATCATTGACTACTATGGTACACTATCGTTCAAAAGTTTGGGGTCAGTGAGATTTATTTATTTTTTTACAGAAATGAATAAATTCATTCAGCAAGAAGGATGTATTAAATTGGTCAAAAGTGACAGTAAAGACATTTATAAAGTTTAAAGTTGCTGTTCTTTTGATCCTGAAATAAATTATCATGGTATCCACAAAAATATTTAACTATTATATAAACTGTTTTTAACATTAATAATAAGAAATGTTTCTTGAGCAAATAAAAAAAAATATTTTAAATTGTAATATTTCACAATATTACGTTTTTTACTGTATTTTTTATCAAATAATTTCAACCTTGGTGAACATAAGAGACTTCTTTTAAAAACATAAAAAAAATCTTTGGCTACTGACCCTAAAAATGTTAACAGTTGTGTACAGTATATATAAAAATACCATGGTATTACCATCTTATTGTACACCTTCTTTACTGTACCACTTTTTTCGGAAGGCTTAATGCAACTAAGAGCAAGTTTTTCCACTGTAATTCTGCAGGAAGTTTAATTTAATGGGTTCTTTATTGGTATCATGCTGCTATGTTGATGTTTAGAGTATGGAGTGTGTTGTTACACTAGCATTTAATGCTAGTCTCTATGTTAATATTCATTAAATTGGCCCACGGTTTGGTATTGATTATGTAAAAGGCATTCGCTTAGCCTGCAGATTAGCACTAGTGCTTCAAACCTGTTATCATGAGTCAGTCCAGAGCTAATCAAGCTGTAGGTGTTGTTTTTAGCGATTGACAAATGACGGTTATGGGCGTAACGACTCTTTTGTTTCCATACAGCCGTTTACTGAGCTGTGAAACAATGTTAATACAGCAGTAGACATGAGTAATGGATCTCAGAAAGACCGAATGAATGAGTGGTGGTCTTATAATTACCACCCTCTCTGAGTTCTACACAAAAACCTGGTAGGGTGAGAGATAACTAAAACAGATAGAGACTGCAGTGGAAATTACAGGGTGATTGCAGTTATAATTACTTGAACCCTCATAAATCCCTCTCATATGCACACAATATAAGGGAAACTGTGGCATTGCTACCTTAAGCAGCTATTTCTACCTGACCTGACCCTTAAAAATTACTTTTATAGGGATAACCTAATGTAGTCTGATTGATGCAGTCATATTACATAAAAAAATTCTGTCAACAGTTTGACTTCATTTAATGTGAAAATGTCTTTTTCTTTTCCCCTCAGGAGCATCATTGTCTGAGGATCAAGATACTGGGGGATTGTTATTATTGTGTTTCTGGCCTTCCCGAGCCTCGACCGGATCATGCCCACTGCTGTGTTGAGATGGGCCTCAGCATGATCAAAACCATCAGGTAACTGTAAAACATTTCATGTTTTAAACTGCCAGCCAACACAAAATTAATGATTCAACATTGCAGGATTGCAAGGTTTTATTGCTCAGGTTATTGCAGAGATTTTCATTTCATTGCCTAAATAGACACAAATGAGACAAGTGTTGACATAAAAGAAGAATATAGGCAAGAATTTATATAGCCCAGTGCTAGGTAAGTACTAGGAAGACAATTCACACAAAACTAAATGTTGACTTAATTTACTAACCATCTTGTTGTTCTAAACCTGTACAACTTTTTTTTTCTTTACATGGAACACAAAACATTTTTGAAAAATGTCCATAGTTCTTTTAATTTAATATAATGAGTAAGAAATGGGTTATTCAAGCTCCAAAATGACACACACACACACACACACAAAAGCACTATATTTCCCATAATTACAGTATATTTCACACAGACAACTTTTTGTGGTGAAATTATAGAAATTCAAGTCAATATTCACTGATTTTCATCCAACTTGACATCCACAATATTGTAGCTGTCCTTATTAACAAGAAAAGTAATGATGCCCACTTCGTAAATAAATCATTCTATTTAGTCTGATCTTGTCAATTAATCAATTGATCCAGTTCACAAAGCTTGTCTGAATGATTCCAGTCACTGACCGTATAATCACAGTGGTAAACAGCCCACTGGAGCAGAAGATTGTCAGTGAATAATGACTTAAACTTCTGTTTCTGTTTGAGAGTTGTTAGTATGAGTCGACTTTTTAAAGATACGTTTATGGATCTGTAATTTTTTAATCTTGACAACTCCAGTCTCCTTCTATTCACAACAACCAACTATTTACTTTTTGTGTTCCACTGAGGAAAGTTATAGAGATTGGTGATGACAAGGGTGCAAGTAAATAATGACAGAATTTTTATTTTTAAAGTATTCCTTTAAAAGGGATCTTATTTTCTATGTTTCTTTGCCAATTTAGGCAAAGGAACTGTTAATATATACTAACAGGTTGCATTTGGGTTTATTCTGTAAGTATTATAAGGTTTATTTTAAAACACTGGAAGTCTATGATATGCCCGTAGCAAGGAAAAGTGAGTGAGTGAATGACAGAGAGAAAGAGGCCATTAGACCAGTCCTGTTGACCCTTAATAGAGGCTAGATAGCAGATGAGAGGCCCTTGTTCAGCAGGTGTGTATTTGTGTGCTGCACTAACAGTCAGATATCACAGCACTCACACTACCACTCAACACACACAGAGCAGTGACAGTGTGACCTCGATTCGGCTTTTTATAAACAGCCACTTACTTTTCTGCCTGTTATCCCGTTCAGGAGTAATAGTATATGATGCGTATTTTAACTTGCCTATAAACCCAGTGCTCTTGTCCCAGTGAGTTCTCTAGCTCAACAGTTGTTTAGTGTCACCATTACAGAACTGCCTATATAACAGAAACTATCCATCCTAACCTTTTCTATTTGGATGTTTAGGTATGTGCGCTCACGTACGAAGCATGATATAGACATGCGCATTGGCATCCACTCTGGCTCGGTTTTGTGTGGAGTTCTCGGTTTGCGGAAATGGCAGTTTGACGTCTGGTCTTGGGATGTCGACATAGCCAACAAACTGGAGTCAGGGGGAATACCTGGGTAAGATACACACACACCTGCACACAAAACTTCTCTTTGGTGATTAAATATAAGGGAAGTACAGTAGGATTATCAACTTGCCCTCAAACACGTTCGACCATGATGGAAAAGAGAGATTTTATGTACACCTCCACCTCTTGTGTAATGGTGTGGGAGGAAATTAATTGAGTTTCTGTTTATTCTCATTTTGAAAAAGGTGTCGTGCTTTGGATGTGTGAGATGAATCTGTAGTTAATTTCGACCCCTTCAGGAGGATCCACATCTCTAAAGCGGCTCTAGACTGCCTGAACGGTGATTACGAGGTGGAGGAGGGTCACGGTAAGGACCGTAATGACTTCCTGCGCAGGCATAACATCGAGACATTCCTGATCAAGCAGCCAGAGGAGAGCTTGCTCACACTGCCAGAGGACATCATGAGGGATTCCAGCAACCAATCAGAGCACAGAACCTCTAACACTTCCTTCACGGAGGGAACATGGAGCCCTGAACTTCCCTTCCATAACATAGTGGGCAAACAGAATGTGAGTGCAATACACACACTAGCAAACAACCACACATTAACTGGCATAGTTTCGAAAAAGCATATGCGATTCTGAACCTCAAACGCAGCTGGCAAATGGTGCTTAAATATAGGCTCTGTATCTGTTCACTGCACCTGTCTTTGAGTTCAGTGTCAGTTCCTGATTTATTTGCACATCTCTCCTTTTTCTTTCTTGTTCCTCTTGCATGTATATCTATATTTTTTTGGTTTGTTTTGGATGGTTGTGTGTAGATGCTTTGTAGTTTATATAGTGATCTGATCTGTAAGGGCATATGTAAGGGGAAATACACAAAGAATGTGTTTTTTAGCATTCCATTGTGCTGCTTTTCCATAGGTTTTCTACGTAAACTATCTAGATGGACATATTTGACCATTACACTTGTTTCTCTAGCAGCAACTAAAAATGTATATTTTAGTTGGTTTAGGAACAGCATTCTAAAAATGCTGCACTTAAGTTAAAAGAAGTTTTTAAAAAAAACATGTCTTGTGTCCCTGCAAAAATGTGTTCTGTGTGAACGGCCCCTAACTGTTCTTTACATGAAGATTCTGGGAAAGGGGTTATCAAGGTTGAAGGTTGAAACAGTGTTCTAGTGGGTTCTCATGGTTATAAGATGGGGAAAGTGTTTTGAAGGTGAAAACAGTGTTCTAGGTTCTAAAGGTTGTAAGACAGGGACAGCGTTCTAAAGGATTCTCAAGGTTGAAGATTGAAACAGTTCTAGTAGGTTCTCAAGGTTGTAAGACAGTTACAACCTTCTAAAGGTGGAAACAGTGTTCTAAAGGTGGGAACGGTGTTCTGAAGGGTTCTCAAGGTTGAAGGTTGAAACCGTGTTCTAGTGGGTTCTCAAGGTTGAAGGTTGAAACCGTGTTCTAGTGGGTTCTCAAGGTTGTAAGACAGGAAAGGTGCTTTAAAGGTGAGAACAGTGTTCTAGTAGGTTATCAGGGTTCTAAGATGGGGAACATGTTTTGAAGTTGGGAACAGTGTTCTAGTTGGTTCTCAAGGTTGTAAGATGGGGACAGTGTTCTAAAGGTGGGGACTAGGGTTGGGCGGTATTACGGTAATATCGTATACCGCGATAGCAACGGTATCAGTTTCAATACCATCATTACCGGCACTTATATATAATATATAAATATAATTTATTCAATGCCTAAAAATGCTTATGTAGTTGTCATCAAGTGACAGTCTGGAGGAGAGAGAGAGAGAAGGGAGAGGCGGTAAATACTGACGAGGCAATTTGTAAATGTTGCAATAAAAAAGGTGACCGCGAGAGAGTAACCTAATGTCGCATCACCGAAACAACCACCCACTCACTGCTGCGAGGATGCATTTTGCCCCGAGTTCATTAAATAAGCGCATTAGTTTATATTTGTTAAAATATTATAATGTTATTTTTTTACGTTGATAATGAAAAGTGAACAGCACGAGTATAAGATGGGATGCATCGGGAGTCAGACATTGACCACTTAATTAAGTTTCATTTTGTAAAAGGCCTTTCTTTAAAGTGAATTTCGTTTTGTATAAATTGTATCTTTATTTTAATCATTTTTTTATCAACCAATTGCCTGGATTTAATAAATAAGAATCAAATATAGCAGACAACATAATCATGACATGATCGTGCGCTGGCGCGCCGCGGTCACTTGCATTGAAATCTCACCATAAATTAACTGAAACTCAGTGTATGCCCCACAGACATGACAGATAGGCCTATATCTAAATAAAGCTTGAAATTTCATTAAACTAAACAATTCAAAACGAAAAGAAATAGGCCACTCGCTGATTATTTAATCCATGATGTGCATTTTTCTCTATGCGCGTTCATATGGAGATGGCGATCATCAAATTCATTAAACGAAACTATTCAAAACGAAAAGAAATAGGCTAGCCTACTCTCTGATTATGTAATCCATGATGTGCATTTCTCTCTATCGTTCACTATGGAGATGGCGATTCGTCAATTTCTTTAAACGAAACAATTCAAAACGAAAAGAAAAAGGCTAGCCTATACCTTCTGATTATGTAATCCATGATTTGCATTTCTCTCTATATATGCGCGTTCACTAGGAGATGGCGATCGTCAACTTAATCTATGCAGCAGACACTGACAGAAAAGTTGTATTAATAAAAATCAATGGACGCGTGTCACCGGATTTACAAATGCACTTCTTGCTTGTTGCTTGTTAATTTAATTTAAATTAATTACTAAAATGAATACTTTAATTGTCATAATTAAAAGAATTAAATATTAAGTGTCCCATTTTTGCTCATTTATAAATAGTATTTATATCTACCAGCCCCTCAGAACCTGGGTTAAAAAATTATTTGGCCGGGATCAGACACAATGTGCACGGGTTGGCCTTGATTTTTTTTTTTTTTTTTTTTTGCCCGATCAGTTTCTGAACGGTGTAGGCACAAGCCAACAGTTTGGTGATGCTGTCTGAGCCTTATGTCATAATTTTTTATTAGTCACGATAATACCGTATACCCCGGTAAAATAGGGAGGAGGTTTGACGGTATCAAGATTTGGATACCGCCCAAGCCTAGTGGGGACAGTGTTCGGAAGGGTTCCCATTATGTTCTATTGGGTTCTCAAGGTTGTAAGATGGGGAAAGTGTTTTGAAATTGGGAACAGTGTTCTAGTTGGTTCTTAAAGTTGTAAGACAGGGACATTGTTCTAAAGGTGGGTACAGTGTTCTGAAGGGTTCTCAAAGTTTAAGGTTGGAACAGTGTTCTAGTGGGTTCTCAAGGTTGTAAGATGGGGAAAGTGTTTTGAAGGTGAAAACAGTGTTCTATGTTCTAAAGATTGTAAGACAGGGACAGCGTTCTAAAGGGTTCTCAAGGTTGAAGATTGAAACAGTTCTAGTAGGTTCTCAATGTTGTAAGACAGGGAGCGTGTTCTAAAGGTGGGAACGGTGTTCTGAAGGGTTCTCAAGGTTGAAGGTTGAAACCGTATTCTAGTGGGTTCTCAAGGTTGTAAGACAGGAAAGGAGTTTTAAAGGTGGGAACAGTGTTCTAGTAGGTTATCAGGGTTCTAAGATGGGGAACTTGTTTTGAAGTTGGGAAAAGTGTTCTAGTTGGTTCTCAAGGTTGTAAGACGGGGACAGGGTTCTGAAGGGTTCTCAATTTTGAAGGTTGAAACCGTGTTCTAGTGGGTTCTCAAGGTTGTAAGATGGGTAAAGTGTTCTAAAGTTGGAGACAGTGTTCTGAAGTATTTATACGGTTAAGGGACAGTGTTCTAGTGGATTCTCAGGGCTCAAGGTGGAAACAGTGTTCCAATGAGTTCTCAAGACTGTAGGTCGGGAATAGTGTTCTAGAGAGTTTTCAAGGCTGTAAGGCTGGCTCTGTGTATTCTGGAGGGTTCTCAGTGCTTAATGGCTCATAACAATGTTCTAGAAGGTTTTTGTGGCATGTGCAGCTGATTATGATGCAGAACTCTCTCTTGGTGTGGGCCGAGTTGCCAGGCTGTTGCTATGGTGACATGGTTAACATAAGGGAATGTTGTCTTTGATTAATGCGGTGCTTTTGTTGCCTTTGTCATGCAGTCATCTTAACACATCAAAGAGCTCTCACTGTATGACTGGCAGGGCGACCAGCCAATTACACATCAGCTGAGAGCACAAGCTTTCACGTTGATTAGACGAGCGTAAGTGTGTGTGTATGTCTGAGCTATTCAAGATCTGTTCAAACAGAAGTATGCTGACATGTTCCTGTGTATATGTAAGATTTTAGGGCTGGTATCCATGACAACAGGAATGTCTGTAAGGCAGTAGAAGGATTCCTTTTCTCCTTCACGCTCCGTTTATCCTTCCCTCTCTCTTTCTCCTTTTTCTCTTTCATCTGCTGTTCTTTTCTTCTCCTTTATCTCACATCCTCTCCCTCTCTCTTCTCTGTCTCTCTGTCTAGGCTTTGTCCTCAGTGACGCATTGCAGCCACAGTGTGTATGTGAGTGAGTGAATGTGTGTTTTAGTGGCTGTTTGGGTGTGTGTGTTCTGCCGAAGGGTGGTTCTGTTAATGGATTTAGTGTCTCACTCCTTGTGTTTTTATGTGCAATCCAAAACTATATTGAGAATCAAAAACATACACACACGCAAATAAACACTTCAACCTGAGAGTATTTCTTCTAGAGTTTACCGGGGACCTCGTCTTAGAGAAACCATTTACTATTGATTGCCAAAAAAAAAAAAAAAACTCTGCAATGTCTGTGTTCCAAAATGTGACTGCGGGTCAAACCAGCCCTTTGTTTATGAGCTAAACTCTTCACAGAGGAAGAAAGGAAATGCACCTCTTTTAGTATTCTTGACCCATGACTTCATCCCATCTGACTACACAAAAAAAAAAAAAAATTAAGCTCCACCCCATAAGGATTGACTAGATATGAAAAGCTTCAGAGCTCTCAAAAGCTTTTATTTCTCCACCTTTTATAGGGATTATAGAGATCATCTCAAATTGGTTCTCTGATATCTCCACCCAGAAGTTTTTCTTTCTCTTCTACTCCAACCAGATTTTGTCAGTTTTATTCAGGTCAAAATCTTTTTAATAGCTCAACCAGAATGAAAAACCTTGATGTAAACACCTCGAAAATCGTATTCAGCTCGATTCAAAAGAAAAAGGTGTTGCAATCATATAATCTGTTCACAGTAAGATTCGCAAGTATTTTGCGTGCTCATGGATTGTAGTGCAGGAGCAATTTTTGCTAGTTATTGGAGAAGGAATGAGCATCAGGCTGATTAATATGAATCGCCCTTAACTCACTGGATGATTATGGTTTGATGCGTCAGGAAGTATGATTGGTCATAATTGTATTGTTTTATCTTATATGTCATTTTAAATGTAGATTGATGGCAAAGCTACATTTTCTGCATCATTAGTATCACATGGTCCTTCAGAAATAATTCTAATATGCTGATTTGGTCCTCAAGAAAGATCAAAAGAACAACTTTTATTTGCAATAGAAGTAATCACTTTTTATCAATTTAATGTGTCCTTTGTTGAATAAAATTATTAATTTCTCTAAAAAAATTACTGATCCCAAACTTTTGAAAGGTAGTTTATATTGCTTTTATTTGTGTATTGGTGTTTTGCTATCGCTGTACAACACTGTGAAGGACATGTTGAGTGTCAATGTTATGTCCAAAGCAAAACTTTTCTCTATAACTGCTAGAGAGAATAACTCTTATTGAGTATAGAATAACTCCAGAAGAGAATAGTCAAAAGTCCCTTCAGGGTCTTCAAGGCCATAAAATATTGTTTTACACATAATGCACGCACGCGCACACAGACACACACACACGCACACACAGTCTGCTTTTAAAAACTCCTTTTAATCTATGAAAATCCCAGTGGTAACAGTAGATTAACAGATTTAATAAAATTCGGATTACACACATGAGCAAACATTACACACAGTTCTAACAGAACTAACATCTGATGAATGAGAAGTCCATACAGTGCCCCAATAAATATTTGGGCAGACTTAAAAATGTATGTATAATATTTAAATATTTACATTTTTATTATTATTATTTTTAGTGGTTGTAAATTGTGTTGTTGCAGATTAACCACATGTGTGGTTCAGCATATTAACTATGCATATCCAGCATATTAACTATGATCTATAGTTTTATGATTTGAAACCTTGAAAGCATATTTTTGTGAAATGTTTTGCTTGAAAAACATGTTTTAGTATGCTGTCTTGCTTTAAAACAAATGCCATTAACTTACGATTTTTTATTTGTTTTGTCATTTAATGCAATAATATTCATACATTTTGTAGTGTGGCTTAAAGGGATAATTCACCTAAAAAGTATGTCATCAGTTATATATATCACCCCATGTGCCATTCAAAACCCATATGACTGACTTTCTTCTAGACCACAAAATAAGATAAGAATTGCGAATATTCCTGTGTGTATGCAGAGTGAGTTTTGTAATTCTTGTGTTTCTCTAGATGACTCACGCTCAAAGTGACTACAGCTCCAGCTCACGGCACAGATGATAGCCCTCTTTAAAGATACTTTCAACGGTCAAAACAAAATCAAATGTCTGTGTCAGATCCTGTTTATGAAAAATCCTCTGCTAGTCAGCCTTCCATTTGACCTCTACCCCTGTGCTGACATTTCCGCTGATAAATACGCTCTAATATAATACAACACATGCCTACACCGTGATGGAAGGAAAAAAGCTTTCATTTTACTTTCAGTTCACATATCTGTGATATATATGGCAGTTACTTGGTTTGCTGCAAAGAAATGTTTATTGACCCACACACATGGAGGTCTTCTCTCATTCCTCCATGTAATCGCCTTTGACAGCATGATCCTTCTGAACAGCCGTCTTGACACAGTTGGGTTTGAGCATCTTTTTTATTTGGGTCTCATGAATTAGCATGAGCCACCATCCAAGAGACATGTAGATATTAAAAATACACATTTTATTTGGTTCTACAGTAAAAAAAAAAAAAATATATATATAATTTCACAATATTTGCACAGGCTGTGTTTTTTGTGCTTATTGAGTCATTAGCTTAGCCACATGCTAAAAGTTTACTCTGTTTTTCTAACATTTTGCCCTCTTCTGTTTAGAAGTCTGTCACAATCACACAAAGGTAACAGACTAATCGGCTGAATTGGCTAGTTAGACACTTGCATTAGTCAAGTCTTGCTTTACGTGTTGAGCTCTGTTTGTATGGCTGTGAGTTTGTTTGTATGGGCCTTGCTGCCTATTTAGAGCATTCCCAGCCACTTCAGTTGTCTCATGTAAACAGTAAAAATCACTACACTGCCAAGAATTATTTTCTTACTTGGTATTGTTGCAACCCTGCAGCCTTGTTTTCCAATACAAATACTTGAGAGGCAAAATACTAAATATATTAAGTCTTGTTTTCTGAAAAGGTTTAAGCTTAAAACAAGAAAAAATGTCTTGCGTTAAAAATAATTCAAAGAGAAAACAAGTTTTCTTACCCCATAGGGAGATTTTTGTCTTGTTTTCAGCAAAAACCCACTTTATTTTTATAATTTTTTGGTAAAAGAAGACTTAATATCTTAGGTCATTTAGCATATTAAGTAAATGTATCTTAATTTAATAATGTTTAGATATTTGTACTGGAAAATAAGACAAAAATACTGAATAAGAAAATATTTCTTTTGCAATGTAGGGTTTGGAAGAGATCCATGAAGTTGCCAGTCTGAGGTAACATTTTGCAAGTCTTTAAGGTTGCCTTCCTTTTCTTGTGCAGTAATCAGGTTTAGTTGAATGGCCTGAACTTAGCCAGGTCCCCTTCATGCCATTTTTCATTTATTTCATGATGTTTGTATGGTGTGTTTAATGCTAGTGATATCTTTGTTTAACCCCTTTCCTCATATGAACCTCAGGTATTTGTTGTTGAAATCTCGTGTCAGTCTGTATTATCCTTTTTTATACTAATGCGTGGGCTGTATGACCAAAATCATGGAATGAGAAAGTTTATATCATCATATAGTCATTTTTGCTGGAAATTAAACCTCCAAATGTTACATAATTCAAATGCAGTAAAAATTTAAAGACACCTTTAACCAAGTCAATCAAGCTGTCTACAGTCGAAGCATCTCTGGCTGCGTTTACACTTGGCATTAACATGCGACCTGTATCCGGATGTTGTCCACATACACATTGAAAAGACAAGTGTAAACGCGCTTCTGATCGGAATGTCATCCGATCAGCGTGTCCAGGTTCGGAGGTAGTCGAGGACGCATTGTGATCGGATCTCAGTGTAATGTAAATGCAATCCAGCCACCGTGTCTGCATTCACAGGTGGGCGTCACACAAAACCCCCCACTGTTATTATTCCCCCTCCTCTCTCCGGAACTGAAAGCTGTGGGGTTTTGAGATACATTCGAGTGCGAAGTACACAGCAAATATACTGAAATGTTTGCTTTCGCACCCTAAAGTTGCAAAACCATTCATTTTCTGTAAAGAACGCGCATTTTTCCCACCACAGCTGGCAACGTTCTCGGATCCGTTTCTCTGTACCGTTTCCATCACGGAATCTATCCACATTATTAGTACTTGCAGCCTCTTCATCCTCCTCATTTTGCGAGATTTGTAAAATGTACCCTGACTGAAAACTGTTTTTAAAAGAAAACCCACCACTTCTTCAGGTCGACTTCGCACCGGAGCCATCCTTTTTTTTTTTCCTTCGTGGGAATGCGAGATTCGATCTGTTATCCAGATACAGAAGCCACTTGGCAGGTGTAAACGCACCGTGTCCTGATTGGCTTATGATCCGAACTGCTTGACCGGATCACTGTGATCGCATGTTAATGCCAAGTGTAAACGCAGCCTATATGTGACACCGTTTTCAAAATAGACTATAGTTTTTGTCTTTGTGTCGGAAAGACACACATTTTTTTCATTATGCTGTTGATGCAGAATATTGTACAATCTCTACCTGTTGACATTTTCTACCATTGCATGATATATAAAACCTTAACAGGCATGATACAATTCACGTATAACAGCTGCTATGGGGAAAAATTGCTTAAATTGCCAGCTAAATGTGGGGTTTTCGGGAAATGATAAAGGGTTCATTCCTGAACCAAGGTGGTCTACCACCATGAATCAACTATCTAGACCAGGTTGGACCAGATAGAAACCATGTAAAAACAGCAATCCTTCTGGTTTTAGGAGAACTAACTGGAACAGCCTCATATTTTGAATCTTAAAATTTCTGATATAAAAGGTCTGATGGCTTTCCGGCATTAAGGCAATGGAAATATTAGACATTGCAATGATGTGTTGATTTTTTTAGATCCACTCTAAAAGATGGGCTGAGCTGTAGGCAGTTAGAAAAGCCTATTACTTAAAGTCCAGAGCATTCGCTTTACAAAAAAAGTAATCATGTTATGTGCAAGTGTTATGTGTGTGTGTGTGTGTGTGTGTGTGTGTGTGTGTGTGTGTACATAGCTGTCAGTTGGGGACAAAATTGTCATGAGAAGCGAACTATATCTGGCAATACCACCTTTTAGGACATTTGGGTATGTTGTACAGTATGCAGGAAAAAGTTCATAAATGTATTAAATAATGCAAAAGTTTTCTTTTAGGGGTAGAGTTTGGGCTAGTATTTACTTATATATATATATATATATTTAAGAAATTAGAAGTCTGTTGTTTGTCTTCATTTAGCTAAGTAAATGTGCATGTGTTCGTGCAGTCATTTTCTAATGTTTATTTGGTTTTCATACATTCATGTTGTGCAGAGCTCTTGGATGAACAGATACACACAACACACACACACACATACACAAACACACACCCTCTCTTAGACTCATGGGCGCTGCATGTGCTTTTCCTCTGTAGACTCTGGCTGCGCTCACACGTCACTCCATTAACCTGCTCCCCAACCACCTGGCTCAAGCCCTGCATGTGCGCGCCGGCTCACAGGAAATTAACGCTCGCATGCAGAGCGCCATCGCCCTGCGCAGCGGGGACAAGCTCCGCCAAGAACATATCTCCCCCTTCTCTCTCACCTTTAGAGAAGCACTGCTGGAGCACAAGGTAGCCTGCCCCCATCTTCCAGCCCTCCTGTCCTCCTTCTCTGCTCTCTCACTTCCTCTTTTTTGGTTTATTTTTGTTGTGGAGGTGCAAGAGAAGGAGGCAAGACAGTGTCATGAGTAAACCAAAGGACGTTAAGTGCCATCAATACCAGTCAATACTTTCTAGACTCTCACAGCGGTTTAAAATGTTCTCAATTACTATATCCCGTCCGAAAAACTAAGTTAAGGTTGTCCAGCTGTATTTTGGAGCTTGGTTCTGGATAGTCAAAGATGGTCAACCAGATGGTACACTGCAAAAAATGGCCTTGCTTTCCTTTACAAATATCTAAACATTCTTAAAGTCACTATGAAATCAAAACGGACAATTCCTGTTATTTATGGAATATTGCAGTGTTTATTATAAATAATTTATCCATGCACATCATTATTTAAAAAAAATTGATCTGCCCTCGTAATCGTGAATCAAAATAACTTCCACTCCCTCTACATCTCTTCTCTGATGACGTGTTTACTGGCGCGAGGGCGGGACAATAACCTGTCACTCACATGACATCACAGCAATAGCAAACCACAACCATCCAATGAGCTAATCAAGTTCCGATGGACTAAATCAAGTCCCGTCCTACATTTTTTCTCATTCAAGAAGCTGTTTCACTCGGATATACGTCACAATAGGGAAGAAAAAACTATTGCAACTTCCGTTTCATGCTGACTTGAAAATACAAAATACAGTACATTTACTTGAGAAGCAAAATTATTTAAGTTAAGAAAAAATTATCAAAATTAAGTCACGAAGTAGGCAGACATTGGCAGACATCTTGTTTCAAGTATAAAGTTACTTAATTTTTATACATTAGAAAACAACACTTTTTTTGTTATCTTAGTTATGTCATTTTGCTTCACACAAGGGATAGTTCACCCAAAAATGTAAATTCTGTCATCACTTACTCACCCTCAGGTTGTTCCAAACCTGTATGAGTTTCTTATTTCTGTTGAACACAAAAGAAAATATTTTAAAGAATGTCGGCAATCGAACAGTTGACGGTAGTCATTAACTTCCATAGTAGGAAAAAAATAATAATATGGCTACTGTCAACTGTTTGATTACCAACTTTCTTCAACAGAAGAAAGAAAACCATACAGGTTTGGAACAACATGAGGGTGAGTAAGTGATGACAGAATTTTTGGGTGACTTTACTATCCCTTTAAGTAATTATACCTTGATTTAAGGATATTTCGATATTTGTACTGTAAAACAAGACAAAAAGACAGAGGAAGAAAATTATATTTTACAGTGTAGTGCAACTGAATTTGATCCATATAAAACCATTTGTCACCAGTTCTAGATGTATTTTTCCAACTGAGTGGAAAATGCCTGACAAAATGTGGTTCCTGATCCGATCAGAGTATTCTGGCAAAGAAAAAGAGTCTGAATTCAAATCAACACTTAGGAATAATGACCCTTTGAATCCAGCCGATTGGATTGGTCCCCAAATTGATTTGTTTAATCGCCATCACCGATGAACCTGACGAACGTTAATTCATCCTGAGCAACTGGGATTTGCCCGCACCCGGGATTTCAGATTACTCATGATCCATCACCATGCATGTTGTCATCTTAGTTAAAAAAACGCTTTTTATTCGATTTATTTGTCCCTCACCTCATTTCTGCTCGTTTCAGTTGACCTTCGCCCCTTGCTTGGCCTTTGACTTTGTGCCACTCTGTGCTTGAGTTTTTTTGGTTTGCCCCGCTTCCAGCTCTGACATCACACGTCCTCTCACTAACCCAGAAAGCACAGGAGTTGTGTGTATGTGTGTGTATGAGCGCCTACCCTGCTCTCTCATGTGGTTAGCATTGCTTTCATGGTGTGGTCAGTGTGGTCATCATGTGAGGAGGAATTTATGTCCTTACTTTTCTCTGTGTGTGTGTGTATGTGTATTTCCTCTACAGTATTCCCAGATGAGAGACGAGGTGTTTAAGTCTAATCTAGTGTGTGCCTTCATTGTTCTCGTCTTCATCACTGGAATACAGAGCTTACTTCCCTCTGCAAGGTAAAACATACACATGTACATACATATAGTGGCCATAGCCACCACAGACATTGAGGATGACACATGATCTATTTGGGTTTATATATAGAAGTCATGCATGGGTTAATATTTCCAGTAGTGTCCGATGTGGGTTTTTCACTGAAATTTGGTCTTGAATATTTGATTACATCCACAAATGTATCATATAATATGTGATCTCTCATGTTTGTAGGATGGTCACTATGGTGATACAGTTCTCTGTCCTCATCTTTCTGCACTGTTGCCTTGTTATTGTTACAACGGCGGAGGACTATAAGTGTTTGCCACTGGTTTTGCGAAAAGCGTGTTGCTGGGTGAACGAAACGTACGCTGCGCGGAACGTCGTCATCTTCCTTTCCATCCTCATCAACTTCCTGGCTGCCATGATCAACATAGTGAGCAAACATTTTATTCATTTTCATTTTAATATGATCATTATACTATTGCACACTTCATCATGGATATATAAAGTTCTAGAGCCCCAGTAAGTGATTTCTATGTTGAACCAATTTGAACTCAAGAATTATAGAACTACTGTGGGGTGTAAATGAATTTATTTGACACAAATAGACAGATTTACACAAATCTGTACAAACTTCACCAGGCTAAAACCACCAAAATTAGCCTTGCACAATATAGCAATACCATATTGGTTATCAGCCGAAATTAGAAAATTTAAATTGAACAACTTCCCAGATTTTTATATTTGGCTTACTTTTGCCGTCATCTAACTCTTACTTAACACTAATAATTTAATGACTGTTTAATGCATCTTTAGCAAATGTCAGAATAAAAATGCATTTTTCATACTATAATTAATTATAATGTTGTGATGCCTAAGCATTTAATAGTTGATTTCAATTTTTATTTTTTATTTATAAATAAAATATAGAATTTTAATACCTTCTACTTGTTAGTTACTTGTCATAATACCTATATTTAGAAAGTTCTTGGAAATTGTAATCGTTTTGCTCTTTATACAGATATAGTCTTGAATGCAATCTATTCTCTAACATTTGCCCTCTCTCTTTTATCATAGCTTTGGTGTGATTTCGATAAATCCGTCTCATTCAGGAACCACACGTTTAATGCATCGGCCTCAATCCCGGATATCTGCTTTTACCCAGAGGTCTTTTCATCCACTGACATGCAGTTTCAGTCTGTTAAAAAGGATTGATAGAATTCTAGCATTTGTGTAAACTGTTCAAAAATCAATTCATTCATCTGTACATCGAGCGATGGGGTGCTAATGGTGAGGTTGTCTGGCTGTTTATTGACAGTATTTCGTATTTACTGGAGTGTTGGCCATGGTGACCTGTGCAGTGTTCCTAAGACTCAACTCGGTTCTGAAGTTGGCCATCCTGCTGATCATGATCGCTATCTACGCAGTGCTGACCGAGGCCTTCTACACACCACTGTTCATCCGCTATGACACACTTACGCTCAATCAGAGGTATGTACGCAAACTCCCACATTCATTAAAGAACCAGTTCTAAAGAGTGAAATTATACATCACACTTTAACAGTCTAGACGTAATTGTGATGACTCAAGTGCGTAAGATGACACAGACCAACTATAAGAGAAACAAATGTCTTGCTGTTTCTCAAATAGCATTCTGCGTGCGTTTTAATAGATTTATGCATGTTTTACTGTATGATTAACTTCACACAGTCATGAATTGTTTTCTAGATGTGGGTGGTGTGGCCTGGTGGTCATAAGTTTTGGTTGATAACTAAGTTTATAGGTTTAAACCCTGCAAAAGGTGATAGTTGTGCTATCTAGTGATGTGTACAGGAATGTTGGAATGTTTGAAATGTTTCATTCTAAAATCTAAAGGTGCCCTTGTTTTTTTAGAGTACCTTTCAAAAGTTTGAGGATTTTTACTTTTATTTAGCATTAACTGCTGGATTAAAATGATCAAAAGTGACAGTAAAGACATTTGTAAAAGATTTGTATTTAAAAACAAATGCTGTTCTTTTAAACATTCCATTTATCAAAGAATTCTGAATAAAGTGTATCACAGTTTCCACACAATTATTAGGCAGCACAACTATTTTCAAGATTGATAATAAAAATAAACGTTTCTTGAGCACCAATAAAATGAAAAATGACTCTACAATAGTAACAATGTGTCAATTATGAGATTTTCTTTTGTAACTGGGCAGAAATTCATATTTTTTTGCTGGTTAACAGCACTACAGCAGAATGGAGGAACTGAAAATGTTGTCATTTTTTAAAATAATTTTTCAGGTTTTTTATAAGTGTTCATCATTTTTACAAGATATTTCACTTCAAAGGCACTTCAAATAATATCATGTTTTTGCCATCGTAAAAAGAGAGGGGGAAAAAATTTAACATTTAAAAAAGGGATAAATACTGTAGAAGCAAAACAAATTAGTTGCAAATACTAGTTTTTTTCTATCCGGTCGCCCTTGCTGAGGTCTGTGCATCATTGTGCACATCATTAAGCACTTAACTTCATGTTACTCCTGAGGCATTGTCCTTTTGATAAGACCACTGTAAATCACTTTAGGTAAAACCATCTGCCAAACTACAAATTACCCCTAAACAAGAGCTAAACCTCAAACTTTAATTCAGAACCAAGTCCTGAAAAAGGTTTGTACAACTTTTAGCAGACTTTATATTTCACTTTATTAAAAAAAAAAAAAAAATCTTTATTTTTCATATCAGTTGTCATAAGTGTTTAACAATCAGTGTACGCTGTTATTGTATCATCAAGGCTCTTTATGACATTTATGACAGATGTTTGTCTTGACTAACTGCACTCTGGACATTATAAACATGCTGTGGAGCTCATGAGACTTTCTGTCTTGTTACCCTGGTTACAGCAAAAGCTTCCTGGGAACCAAGGAAACGTCTCTGCTTCTCATGGCGATGTTCCTTTTAGCTGTGTTCTACCATGGCCAACAGGTAACACACACACACACACACACGCGCTAACCTGGATCAGGGGCCATTCAGTTCCTATTTTATAATGTCACGTTTCTAAGAAACAGAGGCAAGTTATTGGCTGCTTCATAAGGTCTCACAGTCAATATATAAAAGCCCTGCTCTCTCTGACGCACAGTGTGTGCAAAGCTTTTTAAGTTCACTCTACTGATTGTTGTCTTTGATGCCGCAGATCAGGGGAAAGAGTCAGTCCGAGTGGTGATGAGTGAGAGAGATAGAGAAATGAGCAGTGTGTGTGTGTGTGTGGTGTGTGGTGTCGACGCCACTCTGATTAAGGCACACAGAGTCTTACATATGACCAAAATGTTTTGTGCTTGTGCCATGTGCTTGTGTCCAGCTATAAACTGGCTGTCCATATTTACCCCCTCCCCTCGTATCCATGGCAACGGTGTGCCATTTAAGCAGGTAGTGCCACTGGCATTGCTTGGCCTATGGATTGGGACTTGGCGTGTGTTTCTTGGACAGTGATTTGATCATTTCTTATTTATGCTCATCTTGGTGTGTGTGTGTGTGTGTGTGTGTGTTTCGGATGAATGAACAAGCTCTCTGTCAATGCGAGTCAGTGTCTATGAGGGATTACTTTTCATATGCAGTTAAATCTGAGACCACAATGAAAATTTGGGATTCCAAATCTTTTAAACCTTGAAAGTTTGTTTAAAAAACTAAGAAATGTTATATTATAAAATGAATAAGAAATGTATTATAAAATGAGTGAGAAACATTTGAAATAGTTGCCTCTCTAGTGCTCTCAGACTTTAAAGAGATAGTTCACCTAAAAATTAAAATTCTGTCATTAATTACTCACCCTCAAGCCGTTCCAAACCCTGTAAGACTCTGTTCATCCTTGGAACACAAATGAAGATGTTTTTAATGAATGAATTTGAGAGCTTTCTGTCCCTCCATTGACAGCTAGGCAACCACCACTTTGACGCTTCAAAATTTTCATAAAGAGATCATAAAACTAATCCACTTGTTTCTTATTTATACTCACAACATGTAAAACAATTACGGAGCCCCTTAAACGACATGGTGATGGGGGAGAAATTCAGATATATTTAAGTGCTTTTGTGATCTCTCGCAAAATTTAGCATACGCTCGCAAAACTAAAAAGAAAAATATGTTTTAAAGCTTTTGCAAGCAAGTGCAACGTTTCTCAGGGGAACACAATACTTTTGCGAGAGAACTCAAAAGTTTTATGAGCAAACGCAAAAGCATTTTCCCTCCCGTCCCACAATTTTTCCATCACCACGTACCCTTAGGGGCTCGGTAAAAAAATCGATCAGTGAAGTAAGACAAAATAGACTTGTACTAAAGATACATTCTCTGAAAACAAGTCTTCATATAGTATGCATTGTTGCTTCTCAAGAATGTTTTAAAGGATTTTTAGATATTGCAAAATGGATTAATAAAGATATACTACGTTATTTTTGCATTGTAGGCAGCTCTGAGATTAAAAACAGAACAAATGGCTTTAGTTTTTTTGCTTCAGTATGTCTGTTTAGGCCTTCTAAGGGATTTTATGAGAAACTTCTAAGGGATTTTATGAGAAACATCTAGGACAGAGTAAATACTTTCTATAAATTGAAAACTCCACTGAGTCTACAGGCTCTGAAAGGGCAATAAAATGATCCTCTGGGGCAAATTCAACACATGTTCCCCTTGATTAACCTGTGAATACAGGTACGTGCCTTACTCAAGGGAATAAGGCATAACTGTTGTATAATCTGCTGACTGAGTGAGAGTCTTGAGAACCAGCAGCACGTCACCTCCACATAGCTTAGCACATCACTTTATCATGGATAAAACAATGCATTCATTTTGGTCTCCTTTGTAACAGCTGCCAGACTTCAGCTGTCTAAATTGCTTTTTGGAAAGAGATAAAGTCCCGAACACCTCCAGACAGTGGTGAGATTCAAAACCGGGCCTCCCAAGACACCTAAAACTTAGAAAACTCATTTGTGTTAAACCCTTTTCATACAGTTTGTCAAAAGTAATTTAGTTGATATGCACTGCTTTAATTGTCTCCTGTCTGAGTGTGTGTGTCCGTCTCTACATCTTTGTGCATCTGTTTTAGAGGTTAATGGAGGTTAGTCTTGTTGATGTGTTTTTAATAATCATTCGGACAGTCGTACACCCCCGTCTGCCCCACTTGCTTAATTACTCCTCATAAAATCATCTTTCGCTCCATATTTAGTCTGAGAGCATAAATAAATAAATGCACACACACACACATGCAGTTTACACTCATACACAGACACAAGCACTTACATCATGCCCTGACTGTTAGTAAATTAATTTTTCAATCTGGACGCTTTTGTGAAACAGTTTCAATTAAAGCTGGATATTAATGTATGCAGATGAGCGTGTGTTACTGCTTAATTAGGGGGGGACTCGTTGGAGCTCTTCGTTTGGAAGAGAGCTGATGGAAGCCAGGCAGAAACGCAGCACGGCTCACTTCCTGTTAAAGCATTCAGGGTACTTACTGAGTGCAGTGTATGAAAGAAATAAAATGGTGATGTCATCATCTACTCATGTTGCTTGAAACATGTATGATTTTTTAACATGTATGAGTAAACTTCTAATGACTGCTTATTATCAGTAATATTTAGTAATATAGTTGTTAAAGGGTTAGTTCACTCAAAAATGAAAATTAAGTCATTAATTACTCCCCCCCATGCTGTACCAACCCCGTAAGACCTTCGTTCGTCTTCGGAACACAAATGAAGATATTTTTGATTAAATGTGACAGCTGGATCACTCCTCCATAGGCTCCCTAAGGGAATGAATCCTGACGGCCCAGAAAGTCAATGAAGAAAATGTTTAAATATTCCATGTCACAACGAGACTTCAAGAGATTTCCACGACGCATGCGCGAGAACTTAACTGAAGTAGTTGAAGGAGATCGTAAATTCTCGCACATGCGTCGTGGAAATCTCTTGAAGTCTCGTTTCAGGCCTACAAGGAAGAAAAGGAATAGTCGAATAAAGTCGTTATTTTTGTTTGTTTTTGCGCACAAAAAGTATTCTCGTCGCTTGATAAACTTATAGTTGAGCCACTGTTGTGACATGGAATATTTAAACATTTTCTTCATTGACTTTCTGGGCCGTCAGGATTCATTCCCTTAGGGAGCCTATGGAGGAGTGATCCAGCTGTCACATTTAATCAAAAATATCTTCATTTGTGTTCCGAAGACGAACGAAGGTCTTACGGGGTTGGTACAGCATGGGGGTGAGTAATTAATGACTTAATTTTCATTTTTGGGTGAACTAACCCTTTAAGTTTAGGTATTTGGTAGGATTAAGAAATGTAGAATATCATGCAGAATAAGGCATTAAAATGTTAATAGATAGTATCCTAGTAATATGCATGCTAATAAGCAACTAGTTAATAGTGAGAATTGGACACTAAAGTGTTACAAATACATTATGTTATAAAAAAATGCAGTTCTTTGAACTTTCTATTCATCAAGGAATCATGAAAATTAAAAAAAGTTCCAATAAAAATGTTTTCAACATTGATAATAATAAAAAATGTTTCTTGAGCACCAGATCAGCTTATTAGAATGATTTATGAAGGATCATGTGACACTGAAGACAGGAGTAATGAATAATTTGGCATCACAGGGATACATTTATTTAAATATTTATATAATTTATTTGAATTGACTTTAAAATACATTCATATTTCACCTTATTATTATTTTTATTGTATTTTGGTCAAATAAATACAGCCGTGGTGAGCAAAAACAAGACTTTTTTCAAAAACAATTAAAACATTTTTTTTGATTGACCTCGAACATTTAAACAGTAATGTATTGTTGGAGGAGAAAGTCTTAAATCCTCATTAAACTGTCTCAGACATTTTATTTCAAAGCATGTGACATTTTATATTGCTCTGATAATCTCAGATAAAGGATCTTGATTTGTCTTGTGAAGCTGAAGGACAGCTGGGAATGTAGACTGAGTGTTTCAAAGAAGTTAAATGGAGTAAAGCAAATGCATAAATTGGACAGAGGGCACAGGGCTCTAACAGGAAATAGAAGTGACCCAGATGCAGGCTGTCCCGCATATCACCGTGTGCAAACAAGACATATGCTGCGTCCGAAATCACGTACTGTCTGAATAGGTATACTTTGAATTTACTTTGAAAAAAGTATGTTCTATATAGTATCAGTGTGTGTACTAAATCTGCCATGTTACTGTCACGTGACCTATCAGCGTCAGTTGTGTCGCTTCACTGCCATTCCGGGTCCTTTTCACCTGCTGTTTTTCGAATATGTATTGAGACCTACTACTCTTTTGGCATACTGTTTTTCGTATACTATATAATAGGGAAGTATTTAATTGCGGGCACAGCGAGATACTTTGAAGGCGGAGACATAGCCATCACTTAAAAAACACACCTGAAATTAAGATTAATTTCAGATGATCTAATCACGAGTAGTCCAAAACATTTTGTAATCCAATCCTTGAAAACCTATAGGTAGTCAGAAGCACATGTGATTTGTAGTGTAAAAGCTAATCTGTCCTGATGTATCCTAGACAGCACTTTTTGCACTTTGTCAACATGTAGTAACACTGACGTGTATTTATGAAATCAGAGACCTTCCGCTGAAATCTGAACACAAGTGGTCACAGGAGACACATTTGAGACACTTGTGAAGATATAAACCGCAAAATGTCTCGGCTGACCACTTATGATCGGATCACCCGAGATGGATCTTAATGCCAGGTGTAAATAGGGCCAACTTCCCAGCTGAAACTTCATTTATATGTGTTGTGCAAACCTAAAGCTAATTATACCCACAGTGTAGTTTGGTAGTAAGGTGGTGGCGTCTTGCTGTGGGACTCAGTTTAAAACAGAGGGAGGAATAGATGAGAAATCTGTTTGTACAAACCTGATTATCCTCAACAAACTGGAGAAAATGTGCCTGGAGCAATGGGCCAAAATCACACCTACAAAAATAAGCGAAAGCACTTATGAACGCAATGAATGTTGTCATTGCTGCAAATGGATGGCACTATGAATGTGGGGCACATGTGGGGATTTATTACTTGTGTAATATCGTACAGATTTTTTTGTTTTTGTTGTTGTTTTTACATTTAATTAAGAATATTACATTCAATAAACAATAACGTATATAAGGTTGATTGAAATTAGTGTTTTAAAGCATTTCTACATATTTTTCTGATTGAGTTATTTTCCACATTTAAGAAGAACGTGCACCTCTCTGCTTTCCTGTCGTTGATTACCAACAGATGCTTTCCTCCTCTAGTTGCTAGGATTTTTCTGTGCCTTTTTTTCCAGTGACTGGATTGTGTTTGCTGAGTGTGTATTTGCTATTCATCTGCTTAGTATTGCTGACAGTTATTAGATATACATTTTCTTTTTCTCTCTCTCTCTCTCTCTCTTCTTTGTCATTTAAAACCGTTTTCCTTTTTTTATTAGTTATATATATAGTTATATATATAGTTATATTGATCAAGAGTGTCAGTAAAGGCACTTCACTGTAATTTTCAATTAAAATATATTGTTGTTCAATTGAATTTTCTATTCATCAGAAAATCCTGAAAAAAGTATCACATTCTCCACCAAAATATTAAGCAGCACAACGTTTTAACATTATCAATAATAAGAAGCAGCAAATCAGCATATTAAAATAATTGAAGATGAAGGATCATGTGACACTGAGACACAGCTTTGCCATCACAGGAATAAATTACATTTTAAAATATATATTCAAATAAAAAACAGTTTATACATAAATAGAAAATACTATAATATATAATTTTTTTAATATGAATATTTATATTTGAATATATTTGAATATTATATTTTATTTAAAATAATAAAATAAAATAATATATATATATATATATATATATATATATATATATATATATATATATATATACATTTTGATATTTCATTGTCTGTCTGTTATGAGTTGAGTAGCAGGGGTAAATTCATAATATTCTTTGCATTTGTGGTGACAAACATTTAGTCTTGAAGTGAGATCAGAGGCTGGTTGCATAAACTGCGGAGACTATTCTTAACAAGTTGAAATAAAAATGTAGATTGGTCTAATTTGATATAGAAAAATTGGTCATACTAGTTCTTAAGACAGTTTTAACATAATGGCCATGTCCGGCCCCAGCAGAAGATATGGGCAGATATTGACCTGTACAGCTAGTCTTCTCTGCCGAGCCTGATGAATGCTTTATAAAATACTGCCTTGGTGTCACGGGTGGTTGCAGGAAGACAGAAGAAGATGAAGGTTTAATGGGAGTAATATACAGGACAGCAGAACTGGCAGCAACACACACTAAATACAACGGAGATCGGACAAAGACTGACTGAACAGACGGAACTTAAATGCAAACACAGATGACACTGATTAACGGAACACAGGTGATACAGATGACGATGGCCGTTTCTCAATATGCGTTCTTGTCTGTACTTGTGTTCTTGTGGACTTGTGAAACGCCATCAGTCACTGCCCAAGTACTGTTCCAATAGCTGTTGTCAATAGCAGAGGAGAAAACCTGCGTAATATCAAAATACTACTGTTATTGTGTCATGAAATGTCATTTTAAGAGTGTTTCAGGCGAGAATTTAGTTGTTTAAAGCTCAAATCTGTGGTTTATTTATAAAGATAGCGCCTATTTGAAAAATGTATCTGACCTTTTTTAGATAGATAGTTTTCAGAGTTGTGAGATCCAGGCGGTCACCGGGTGTTCAACGCTCATTAAACCTGACTGGAACAGCTTTACCTCGGCTAGTGCTTCTGACGTTTGCCGCTGGCTATGTCTCTTGTCTAGTGGATAAACATGATGCATAATTCGTCTTGTGTATAAGTCGATCTTTGGTCTCATTAAACTATAGTTAAAAAATCGTTTTGGCGAAGTGAAGTTTCATAACTTTATATATTTAGGCTATTTAACTTTAACTTTGTAGCCTATTAGAGAGCTTACTTATGTTTGACTAAATTGTTTGCTTTATTTCTCATTGTAGCTTCTATACCTTTTAGATATTATTGATCATTAAAACTGACATTTAACAAAAAGAGACAGGGTTGTGTAATTTTATTTTACATACTTTAAAATATACATATATATTTATTTTAACATTCTCTTCACTATATGTACAATAAAATAAAATGACACAACCCTGTCTCTGTTTGTTAAATGTCAATAAAAATCAATAATGTTTCATATTTTTAAAATGAAGACAAAAAGATCATGTTCATGTTGTTATAAATATATGCAGTGAAGATAATCAATGTACGCGTTGGCTGAACCACATGGCCATTAGGCTATGTTTAAGATTTTTTTTAATGAAAAGAGGCAGAGTGGTGTTTTATAACATATTTCGTTTTATTGTTGTCTAAAATATACATAAAGAGATAACCGGAGTAGCCAGAGCGTGCTGAGTGACGCGATCAAGAACGCCGCTGTTCCGTTTGCAGAATAACCGGACTTGCGTCCTCTCGTCCTTTGGAGTTCGTTCTCCTGAGTCGAACTTGGCAAGTCCGAACTACCAAGGACGCAAGTCCGAAGTTTGCGTACATGGTATTGAGAAACGGCCGATGATTGACTAAACACAGGTCATACAGATGATGACACGTGACGTGAATACAAGTCCAAATAAAAACAAACTAACCCAAACACCACTGTGACACTGATTGGCTGTCCTGTGTTTTTGCTTGTTTTTGTTGATTTAATGTATCTTGTGATGCTTTTTATTCTTTGTTGTCTGACCTGCTTCGTTCTCTGTCTCTCAGCTGGAGTATACTGCTCGTCTGGACTTCCTATGGCGTGTGCAGGCGAAGGAAGAGATAAATGAGATGCGAGAGCTACGTGAACACAATGAGAACATGCTCCGGAACATTCTCCCCAGCCATGTCGCACGCCACTTCCTGGAGAAAGACAGAGACAATGAGGTAGAGAGACAGAATGGATCTGGGTGTCTCACTTCTTTAGTCTGACAGGAAAAACATGGCAGCACTTAGATGGCAAGAACATGTGAGGGGAGGATGAATCACTGCCACTCTCTTTGTTCTTTGTTGTGCTTTATTGGCATGACAGTCAACTTTCTGTAAGCTTTTGCAGCTGCGGAAGTCAGAACCAATGAAGAAATGTACACAAATTGATAATAAATATACATGACAAAACCAAAAAAAAGTACAAATAATATACTGGGGGTCTGTAGCTCTTTTCAAAACACCAAGTGAGCTGCCTAAATAAATTAATACTATTATTCAGCAAGAATACATTAAATTGATCAAAAGTAACAGTAAAAACAGTTATAATCTTACAAAATATTTATTTAAAAAAAAAAATGCTTTACTAATTTCTATTCATCCAAAAAAAATTTGGAAAAAATATGGTTTCCACAAAAATAAAAGCATTGATGATAATGATTTCTGAAGGATCATTATGATGCTGACTAATAATGACTAATGATGCTGAAAATTCAGCTTTGCCATCACAGGAATAAATTACATTTTAAAATATTAAAATAGTAAACAATTATTTTACATTGCAATAACATTTCACAATATTACTGTTTTACTGTTTTTTATTATTATTAATTGCAGCTTAAGAGACTTCCTGCAAAAACATTCAAAACATTTTGAACAACTCACAATTTTGAAAGGTAGTTTAAATTGTCCAAAAAAAAAAATTATACAATGAAATTCTGAGATTTCCTCCTCCATGAAGGATTAATTCAGTGTTGCCTTATTTGGCAGCAAAATCAAATTTGTCTCCCATTTGGAAATGCTTCTGGTTCTGGTTCATTTGTTGTGCTCGCAAAACATAGATTGTTAATCTTGTGGCAGCCATGTTTTTATGTGCCTACATATCTTTTTTCCTAGTGTCTTTTTTGTCTTATTCCTTTGTTCTTTCCGTTGAGTTTGTAAAGGCAGGCTGTGTGTGTTTGTGTGCTCTCTTGTCCTGATGTGACTCGTCTGTTTATTTCTGGAATGTTCTGCTGTCAGTCAATCAGACAATAGGGAGAATAAATAATGGAGCTGTATAACTCACGGATAAAAAATGCATCCATTAAGCCTGTGTGGGTGAGGGCATTGAGTTGCTTTAATTATCCCATTAATTTATAATCAGGTGGAGTATTGAGGTTTGATTTAACTGGTGACACTAAATGTGTGTGTGTGTGTGTGTGTGTGTGTGTGTCTGAGTGTGTGAACCATAATTTACGCCACTCTCTGCTATTATTAAGATGAGAAAATGATCCCTCTCCCTCACACATGCACACTTACACGGTCCTGCTCGCAAAACCTGCCACTCTTAAAGGGCACTGAAGTCATTTGGTTCAGTGACTAACACTTATTACGTGTATTATTACCTGTTTTCTACACTTGTCTTCAACAGGCACTGACTTTTACATTATGCGTCAGCAGGGCGGATCAGTGTGATGCTGAATGTTTAGGGTGTATGGAGAGAGTTTAACCTCATTCTATTGACCACAGCTTCCTCTTTAAACAGCAAAGTAGTTAGAGCTGTGCATGGCCTTGTGGTTTGCACACATTAGACCTCAAATATAGTACATAATTGCGTATTTTGTGCTATATTATGTCGTGCGTATGAGGTCTGTTCATAACCACCATGTGTATATATGAGAATTGTGTGTAAGCCATGATTTTTGGACCATTCACACAGGACCTGTTCTGTTTTATAATTATTATACACATGCAGAGAAACGGTTTTGTAACATCATTGCAACACTTTTTTTTGTAACTCTTGTTTTTAAGATGATTAATTCTATATAAATAGTATGCATTATTATATTATATTATATTATTTGGTAACACTTTACAATAAGGTTTCATTCGTTCAGTAGTACACTACTGTAGTTAACATGAACTAAGAATGAACAATACTTATAAGGCATTTATTAATATTAGTTAAGGTTAATTTGAACATTTACTAATACATTATTGAAATCAAAAGTTGTATTTGTTAACAATAGGTATAGCACTGTGAGCTAACATGAACAAACAGTGAACGACTATATTTTATTAACAAACATTAACAAAGGATAATAAATACTGTATCAAATGAATTGCTTATTGTTAGTTCATGTTAGTTAATACATGTTAACAAATGAGACCTTGTTGTAAAGTGTCACCACGTATTTTATAGCATACTATAATTAATAACTTTGTGTAATATATTATATGTAAACAATAATTTTTATAATTTTGTATTTGAATTATATTTATGCTTGTCAGCAGTGCTATTTTAGTGTAATTGAGAATTTTTAATTCATATTTTGAAATCATTTTTATATTTTCCATTTTCATTTTAGTAATTTTGTTGTGTTTTTTGTCTTTTTATTAGTTTTTTTTTAACAATAGGTCTATATAGTTTTTATTCATTTTTTAATTTCAGTTTTACTTTGTTATTTTAGTATGAGACATGTTGCCTTGGCAACTAGCTGAAAAAAAATATATGAACTTTTATATATTTTATTTGATCTCAGTTAACTTTTAATTTATTTAAAGTAACGGAAATGTTTTTTATGGTTTTAGTTCAATATAATGACCCTGCTTTGTCAGATGCATTATGAATTATGAATTAATCAAGTGTGTTTGTTAAAGTTATTGTACACATGCAGAAAAACATTTTCCATTGCAACATTTTGTTGCTACACTAGTTTTTTAGATCATTAATTTTATATATATATATATATATATATATATATATATATATATATATATATATATATATATATATATATATATATATATATATATATATATATATATTTATTTGTTTATATATTTATTCTTACATATTACGTTGTTATAATATAATTAATAAAATATAACATTGCTAATATATGATAATAGCCTATATCAACATATTATATTAAACCATTATATGTATTATATGTAAACCATTTTTTTTTTTGTATGTTGTATGTGTTGTATTGACATTTATCAGATATCAGCCTTATCAGATGCATCTGTTCTGACTCCCACTTGTGAGGTAATCAAGTGTGTTAGATATAAAGCAACATTGCCCTCTAGTGGTCAACACATTATGCATACCACATTCACTGTATTGTTGTTCTGACGTTCATTGGAATCACATTTTTGTATGTTTTTACATGTGTCAAATTGAACCAAAGTTATCTGAAGTTGAATTCATTCCAGTGAGGAGGTTTCTAATGTTTGGTCTCCATCCGTAGGAGCTTTACTCGCAGTCATATGACACGGTGGGAGTGATGTTCGCCTCCATTCCGGGCTTTGCTGATTTTTACTCTCAGACGGAGATGAATAATCAGGGTGTGGAGTGTTTGCGGCTGCTCAACGAGATCATTGCTGATTTTGACGAGGTCAGATTTCTTCCATTACACACACACACACACACACACACACACACACACGTATTTAAAGGCATAGTCCACCAATAAATGACAATTACGTCATTATTTACTCACCCTCATGTTGATTTAAACCCATTCTATGACAGCTCATTTTGACCAAAAAACAGCATACAGGTTTGTAATGATATGAGGATGAGTAAATAATGACAGAATTGTCATTTTGGGGTGAACTATCCCTATAAAGTGCCTGTATTATGCTTTTTCATGTATGTGAATGTTTGTGAATGTAAAAGATCTGCAAAGTTTTAAAGATCAAGTGCATGATCAATAGAGTTATTCTCTCCCGAACGAAAGAACGGATTCTGAACTGCCTAAAATAGGTTGCCAGTAATTCCAGTCTTACCTCCTGTTTGAACCGACGTAGGTTTGTTACACATTTGCATAATTCCACATATGGTCTTCATTGGCTACCTGTGAACAACATCTACTTTGACCCGATCTCAATCACTGTGTAGCAGAGGCTTGGCAGAGTTTATATGTCAAGAAGACACTGTTTCTTGTGATATGAAAGTAAATCCATTTTGCATGCATTTCCAAAGGATGAGGGCTCAGATTGATACGGTAAAACCGACACCATCATTACGGTTTGTATTACTGTGTATACAAGTACAGAGGAAGCCTCCAGAGCTGAAATTCGGAAAAGGTAATGAGCGAATCGTTTCGGACAAACGCGCTGTAAGCGGTAGACCAATCACAACAGACTGGGGCATCTGTCCAATCAGTGCAGACTAGGCGCTCGGAAAGGAGGGGTTTAGATAGGCTGAATCCTTTATCGAACCGTTTCAGACACTGTTGTCACAGTGTCTGGTTTGTGTTTCCCTGGGTAACCACCAGAGGTCCTCTTCCACCATGGTGTCATTCACTCATACTACATTTCCCATCATCCTGTTCTGTCAGTCATTGATCATTGCACACAGCTGTTTCCCATCACCTTGTTAGTATCTGTGTGTATATATACCCTGTTTGTTCAGTGTTTGTCACTTGTTACATGTCACGTCACTTCCGAAGTGCTGGTTTGCTGGTTTGCTGGTTTGCTGGTTTGCTGGTTTGCTGGTTTGCTGGTTTGCTGGTTTGCTGGTTTGCTGGTTTGCTGGTTTGCTGGTTTGCTGGTTTGCTGGTTTGCTGGTTTGCTGGTTTGTTGGTTCTTGTGTTTAGATTGACTATTTGGAGTTTGACCCTTTGTACCCTAATAAAATACTGCAATTGGATCTTACCGTTTCCCGTGTGTGTATCATGACAATTGAGAGAAAATTAAAGGGGACATTTTTATGCAAAATTCACTTTTTTAAAGGGGTCATATAATGCCATTTTTGTACAAGCTAATATGATTCTTTAGGGTCTAAATTAAAAGTTTGTAATATACTTTAATTAAAAATTCTCATTAGTATTGTAAGAAAACACTTATTTTACCTGGTCAAAAACAGCTCTGTTTTCAGCACGCCGTTTCAGTGCATATGCCTTTAAATGATAATGAGCTTTGCTGACTCCGCCTCTCTGTTCTGTGCGTACAGCGTTTGTAACACAATAACACAATAACCATAACGCGTTGTTCAGTATAAACGTGGGTTATGAATTATATTGAGAACGTCGTAGAAAACATGCCATAATGTACCCTGAGTGTAAACCTTAGCCGCATTCATCGTGAACCGTGCAGCTAGCGATTTGCAAAGATTAATATAAATATTAATATGAAGGTTAATAAAACGTTACACTCACTTCAGTTCTTCTGGAGGTTCAGCTGCAGGAACACGAATAGTTGGTACCGATCCTTTTTTCATGAGCAGCTTCTTAGCAAAACCAGCTTTATACTGACCCTCCTTTATAAAGCAGTCTGGTGTGTGAAATGATTCGCGCAAACATGAAAGCATCAGACTGATCTCATAAAATTGCGTGTGTATGACACGCCAATTCGTATTTCCATTTCTGGCGTGCTATCAACACGCACAATCGCTTTTCAGCGTGTTTATGAACGCAGTTGACTTAACGTTATTACTGTATATATAAATATATGACCTACCTCCACCCCGTCCCTAAACCTACCCGTCACTGGGGTTAATAGCATTTATGAGTCTTCCCCTGCCATCCTAGGGAAAAAAAATATCGCTCCCCAGATGTAGATCTACATTTTGCTTCGTTTCGCTCGGAAATTTAATGGCGTGTACATACACGCGGAATCACTTGGACATTAATGGCGTAGACATACACGCATACACGCGGATATCTCAAAATGCGTATAGATAACACGCCACTTGACTTGAAAGTGGCGTGTCTGTTTACGCAAAAGTCATGATGTCATGTTGGCAAGCATTGACGTTGATCGTGGGGAATATTCCCTTCGAAAACAAACTCAGCCACTGCGTCTTCTCCATTATATGACCCCTTTAAGGTGTTTGACTTTGAACACAGATGTGTGTCTAATAAAAGATATACGTCTGCGTCAAAAAAACTTTACAAATGTTCTGTTATTGGATTTACCAACGAACACAAGAGTCTCCATAGACTCCTGGCACCTGAGCCACTAAGGACACCGTAGTTGAATTTTATTTATGAAGGAAGTGTGCCGAAGAAAGTCGTTAAATTGTTATATATTTGCGGAAATTATTTTACCCCGGACTGCTTCACAAACGAGGGTCAGTTCAACGCTGGATTTGCACAAAAGTTGTTTCTAAAAGATTTTTAGATTAACATGATGGTACATGCTAGTGTATGATGAGCGGGATCAACTTTACTCTACACAAATGTATCCACTAACCCTTCAGAAACATCCAGTTGCATTTTAAGTTGTAACTTCTTCCTGAGTCTCTCCATCAGTGTCCGACTCCGGTTTGAACATGTAAGGTTGAACATGGCTACTGACAATTTCAGACATTTTGGCTGCGTGAGACTCTCCAGTTTTGTTGTTGCCGGAGTATCCGAAGTATGAGCTGTATACCTCTTCTGGAAAGGGGCACGGGAGCATTTGCATTTAAACGTGTTTTTATTTATTATTATTATACCCAAACGGGCAAATTTGAGATGCTATAATAGATGATCTGTGGGGTGCTTTAAGCTGAAACTTCACAGACACATTCTGGGAACACCAGAGACTTATATTACATCTTGTGAAAAGGGGCATAGTAGGTCCCTTAAAAGTGTTTTTAAAATTAGGAACCATTAAAAAAGCATAATATGGGCACTTTTAATATTGATGATTCATCTAAGATGCACAGTTCCATCACACCTGCTCAAAAGCTGCTGATAAAAGTTTAATGTTACATATGTAGACTGTCATGTTTGAAAGATTCTCTCTCTACAGCTGCTGGGGGAGGAGAGATTTCAGGACATCGAGAAGATAAAGACCATCGGCAGCACATACATGGCTGTGTCAGGACTGTCTCCTGAGAAACAAGTATGAAAACACACACACACCTACAGAAGCATACTCACTCATGCTACAACATATTATCTGATGTCTTCTTATAAGCAGTGTCTGTAGTTTGAAATCTATAAAAAGGGTTAGCTTGTGCACTAATCTTTCTATATATGTGTGTTACCATAGCAATGTGAGGATAAATGGGGGCATCTGTGTGCGCTGGCAGATTTCGCCATTGCTCTGAATGAAAGCATTCAGGAGATCAACAAACATTCATTTAACAACTTCCAACTCAGAATCGGTAAGAGTCAGATTATTTAGAAACACATTTGAAAGTGACAATGGAGCGCAACAGTGACTGCCAACTTTTTTATCAGCCTTGATTCCGAACATATTTTACCTGTTACCGTAAATTTGACCGTATTTTACCATATTTTCTAAAGTCATGAATGAAACCAACCAGCTCTGAGAAGATTCAGAACATTACAATTAATAAATCAATTAAAATTGGGAAAGAAATTTTTTGATGAAATATTCATACAAGGTTTTTGAGGTTGTAAGGAGCCGTACTTGATTACAGGTATATCTTTTGCAATGATTTGTGGGAGTGGGCAGTCACTTTTTACTGTTTCCATGGTTACTGATCCTTTCAGGATCTTGGGTAATGTAGTTCTTAGTTTTTTTGTTTTTTTTTATCACATCGAAAACTTCTAGAATTTCTCTCTCAAATGTACTTAAAAAATCAAAATGTTACCTTTCTGTACACAACCATTTAAAAATGTTGTTTTGAAATAAATAAATACTTATATTCAGCAAGGATGCATAAAATTGATCTAAAGTGACAGAAGAAATTTATAAAGATTTAAATGTCAAATAAATACTGTTCGTCAGAAATTCCTGAAAACAATGTATCAAGGTGTCCACAAAAATTTTAAGCAGCACAAACAACTGTTTTCAACTAATAATAATAAGAAATGTTTCTCAAGCACCAAATCAGCATATTACAATGATTTCTGAAGGATCAATTCAGCTTTGCCATCACATAAATAAAAGATATTTCAAAATAGAAACCATTTATTTTAAATTCTGATAAATTATTCTTCCTGTTTATCTAGCCCTTATCACCTTCTAAGTATATTTATTATTATTTATTTATTTACTTTTTTTTTGCTGGTTCTACTCTGGGCCCTTGCACTCTATTAAAAGCCTGAAATGTAGCTCCATTGCAGCTTGAACCATCATGTCTTTTGAACAGGGTGAATTTGCTGATGCTGACTCTGTTCGCTCTCTCCCTCAGGTATGGCACATGGCTCTGTGGTGGCTGGAGTCATCGGCGCTAAAAAGCCGCAGTATGATATTTGGGGGAAGACGGTCAATCTGGCAAGTCGTATGGACAGCACGGGTGTCAGCGGCAAGATCCAGCTCCCAGAGGAGACCTACGCCATCCTGAACGAGCGTGGCTTCGCCTTCGAGTACCGAGGCGAGATCTACGTGAAGGGCATCAGTGAACAGGAAGGCAAGATCCGCACGCACTTCCTGATGGGCCGCGTGCAGCCCAACCCGCTCATCCTGCAGCCGAGGAAGCTCACGGGGCAGTACTCGCTCGCCGCCGTGGTGCTCGGCCTGGTCCAGTCCCTCAACCGGCAGAAACAGAAACAAATCCTCAATGAAAACAACAACTCAGGCATCATGAAGGGCCACCACTACAACCGCAGAACTCTGCTGGCGCCGGGCGGCTCGGACACCAGCCACGCTGAGGTCACGGACAAGAGCGACCTGGCCTAGATCTTGGATGAGGAAAACAGACTGCGTACTGAACCAAAAGACTGAGCTGTACTTCAGACTGCTGCCGCTGACTGAGTGTCTCTCTTGCTGTCTGTGTTTCTTTTTGTATTTCTTTTGTATTTGAGAAACAATAAAGGGGTTTAATTTTTTTATAAAGGTCTGAGCTTCCTTTTAATAAAGGTCCGTATGAATAGTTTGATCTAATGCTGCGTTCACGTCATGTCGGAATTGTTGTAACTCTGAGATTCTACTCAGAATTGTTAACATCCCCAGACTCAGATATTTTTCATTTCTTAGGCAACGCTCATAACCAAAATGGTCCCACGTGAATTGCTGTTGATGACAGCAAAACATTTAATTACAGATTTGTTTATCAGTTTACCTCTGTTTGAATTCGGCATGAAACCTTAGTCTTTTCTTCCCTATTGTGATGTCCGAGTGAAACGGCATCTCGAACAAGAAAAAATGTAGGGAGGGACTTGATTTTGTCCATCGGGACTATTTAGACCATTGTGGTTTGCTGTTGCTGCAAGGGGAAGTTATTTTGATTAAAGAATATGAAGGCACATGAATTTAAAAAAAAGAAAAAAGAATAATGTGCAAGGATAAATCATTTATAATTGGCCTAAATAGTGTAATATTCCTTAAAAAATAGAATTGTCAATTTTGATTATATGGTGACTTCGAGAGCCTAGAAAGTTTACATTTGGCAGATATTGCTAATTTGTTCTGGCTTCTTGCCAGGCATTCAAAAAGTTTTCTAGTGTTCTACCTGGTTGCTAAGCTATCCTGGCTGGTTGCTAGGGTATTCTAGAACACATAAATCAAGGCTGCCAACTCTCAGGCATTTAGCGGGAGACTCGGGATTGACACTGTTCTCACCCTTACTGTCTATGTTCTCACCACGCTCTCACGCCACACATCCATTTTCTCCAGCAGTGAAAAAACATGGTGGAGCAGAGAGGACACTGACAAGACAGAGCAGGAAACAAACTGCCAGCTTTCAAATTCTGTCAATTTTATTAGCCAATAAATAGCCTAACGTTTTGGGGCTCTTTAATGTGCCTCAGTTCAACAGGCACGTGTACCGATCATCACTTCCTCTTTACTAGTTATAGCACGAAATAAACATGACTGAACTTCAGCAGGTATGTTGAAAGATACAGTGCAACTTACTGTTAATGTCTCATGTAACATACTGGATCAATTAGTGTTTCAACCGCGGAAAGGGGTCAACAATGTTTTGTAAACAATGTCACATAATGTTACATTTACCTCAGAAAAGCCATTCAATTACAATAGCATAGTTAGCAAGAAAAATAACTCGAGAGAGAAGCATTTTGATAAATATAGGCACTATATTACATACAGTAGGCCTACTCATTCTATTTTTACTCATATCTCTAAAATATAACCTTATTATAAAAAGCACCTTGTATTAGGCTAATTATATAGGCTACAAATCAGTTGTTGATATTATATTATTTTTATACTGCAGTGCAGTAATATTAATATCATAGCATTGCTATTATAGTAATGTATAGCGATATTTATAATGTACTTAAATATTATAGCCTGTAGCCTAATGTACCTACAAGGTTCCTAGTTTACACTCACTTCAAGTTGAACTCAAAAGTTGGCAGCCCTGTTATACACATAGAACTGACTACCTTTAACAGTTTATGCTGCTGTCATTTTTGTTAAATACTTTTTTACATGATGGTCAAATCAGAATTGTGTTTTTTTCGTATGGGTCGAAAACTCTTAAACACGAGAACCAGTGAACGCTTTGTATTCCAGGCTCTGTTATTGTTTGACTATAGGTTTGCAAGAAGAACCCGATGTCGAAGTAAGGTATGTTAGCTATAACAAATTCGTTGCTCAATCTTTAGCTTCATATAAATAGGCCTATGTTTTAACAAGCACCAACACCTGGATTTCTATTACAGATATATTTTATCACAGATAGATAGTCTACAGAATGCTTTTACAGATAATGAAGTTGTAAGAGAATATTATTATGGCCCAACACGAACAATCTACAAATGAGAACGACAAAAATTGTCAAGGATTTTTCAATGAAAGGATATGTGTCGTTTTTAATCAACGCTGGCTTTAATCAAAGCTGGCAGATGTTTCAGCTTCTTCTTTAAAAAAAAAAAAAAACCATTTGGCCTTAGTGAAGTTATACTGAAAGCTGAAATAGTTTTTATTTTCAGCGTCAATGTAGCCTGCCTACTTATATGATTATCACCTGTCTAAATCAGTCACTAAATTATTTAGAGCTGATCAGGTGGAAGTGCAGGTCTGTCCTGCAGAGGGCGATGTTGGCTGAACATTAAGTTAGGGTCAGATCAAACGATTGAAGGAAAACAGTGTGAGTGAATATGTGTGCATGTGTCTACTGTGATTTATCTATTAATATTAGTAAATAATTAATAGAGTTTAACATGTTTTTAATTCAAAAATAAATTAGAATGTATTTGATTTATTGTTTTAATTATTCACATAATATTTCAATAGTGATTTATTTAACTTTTCACTTTTTTCTTCTTCTTACGTAGGTGTAAACAGATCATCGTCTTGTCAGTCGGACATGCTTCTTCCGCCTGTGTTTCCGACGGGTGGGCGGGGCTAATAACCACATCACTCCTGTCGCACTCTAGGATGTCTCGGCTCTGTTTTTTTTAACTGACGAATAAAATTGAATGGAGACAGTTGCCATGGTGAACAGTGCAAAGCTTTGATGTTGAGAGTGACAAAGTGGTATATGTAAGAGAGGGGAAATAAAAAGATGGGAGAGAGAGAGAGAGAGAGAGAAAGAGAAGGGGGTATGAACTGATTGTTCAAAGAGTTAAAATGCCTGAAAACTGGCACAAATACGACCTCAGCTGTGGCACTGTAGGGTGTGTGTGTGTGTGTGTGTATGTGTGTGTGTGTGTGGAATGATGATGTGTTTGTTACTTGACAAGCCATCTGTGAACAGTTTGCAGATTTTTTCTCAGGATTGGATGCTCACACACGGGTAGTTGACACACAACATGTCTGTAGAGAATTTTTATCTGCATTAATATTTCAAAATTATATGAATGTATAAGGGAAGTTGAGAGGGGATAGTTGTCACACTTTTTACTTCTGGTATTTTCTCAAAGAAGTTTTTTTGCTTTGTTTTGTATTTTGAAAGTCAATTTCTGTTGAGACGCACGCATACAGTAACATCTAGGCTAAAAGTAAATAAATAAAATGATGTCTCACATTTTGTGGGGTAAGTTGTCACAGCCTACCATTCACTTGTTACCTGACAACTAAAGCAGAATTAAAACAATTTGGAACACAATTTCACACAGAAATAGCCATTTTATGTGTAACTCTCTTTCTCTTTCATTGCTCCCATACAGTCACAATTCTGAGAATGGTGTATCTGCTGTTGCTTGGCAACAACAGTGAGACCCCCTCCCCCACCAATGTGCAGCTGTTTTGGATGTGTGTGTGTGAGTGTATTCCAGCAGATGGCAGTCCATATTGAGCATTCTTTTTGGCATTCTTAATCATAAATTCAGAATCCATTATCATGTTTCCTGTGATAGGAGGAGGGAGGAGCTCCCATCGGCCTCTCAGCAGACTGGATCACCACTCAGGTACTGCATTATGCATGAAGCCTTATGAATATTTAAATAATGTTAGAATGAGCCGCTGACAGGATATGTTTAATGTAGGTAAGGTGTTCATCATAATCATTATATTGAAAGGCCACCTGCAACCAGATAGCAACTAGCGAATTATGGTTCGCTACTGACGTCCTGCTCAAACTTCCTGTTTCAACAGGAAATGCGTCATCACAGGACAGAAAACTGTTTGTCAAATCAAGTTCACAGGGTCGTTAGGAAGGAATAACATAAAATTCTGTCATAATTTACGTCATGTCGTTCCTCTGTATGACTTTCTCTCTACACAAATGGAATTTTATATGGAACTTTTTTTATACAATGAATTCAAGGGTTAGTTCACTCAAAAATGAAATTCTGTCATTAATTACTCACCCTCATGTCGTTCCAAAATGGTAAGATCTTCAAAAAATCTCCAACGCGGGTTCACGAGAGCACCACGACGCATACGTGTTGTGCTGGCACGAGAGCAGAGAGTGAGCACGCTTTGGATATTAATATTTTGTAAATAGAGTGGTCAATTATGATGGTTATACCACTGGAGTCATATGGATTACTTTGATGATGTCTTTACTACCTTTCTGGGGCGTGAAAGTGGTAGTTAGGCTGTCAATGGAGGGACAGAAAGATCTCAGATTTCATTAAAAAGATCTTCATTTGTGCTCTTATGAAAGACATGAGGATGAGTTATTAATGACTGAATTTAAATTTTGGGATTAACTAACCCTTTCAAATAATAATCTGCAGATAGACAAAAAAGCACCACAAAATATAGTACGGTTTTGTGGTTAACACATAACCTAGACATGCTGCTGGTTTGGAGTTTGAATATGTGAAAGATCAAATGATATTTGAGAGCTTAGATCTATAGAAAAGAAATCTACACATAGACAAAACATATGGATACATAATGTTAATTTAAATAATAAATAAAATGATGATAAAATAATTATGTTAATAATGAAAAATAAATAGGTTTTTAATTAGTTTCTTAGGAGATCGCAAATCTATTGAGGTTTGGGATTCTTCAACTTTAATATTCGTCCTGACATTTTCAGAAATCATTTCTACACCCCTGGCCATAGCAACCTATGCACATGTGAACTTGACCTGCCTCATTTGAACACACAAGACGACTTTCATCTTCCTGAGGTCTCTTATATCAGTTATACATCAGGCAGTTCTCGGTTAGTACTAGTCACTCCAGGCACAAATGTTCAAAAAATCTTTAATTTGTTTTATTTGGGCTAAAACTTTATGAAATGACAAAATAAGGCAATGACAAAAACAGGAAGAAAAAACAAAATGATTTTTAAAATAAATTACACAGGAGCCGTAATTTATCAATTTGCAACAAGAATATTTTCATACTACTAAGGTGTGTTCAGACCTTTATTTTGAAATAGCAATGAACATGAAAAATCATGAAAAAATGGTAGAAACCTCAGTTTGTTTTCATGCCAAGAGTTCAAAAGATAGCATCCATTCAATTATTTTAGAAAAAAAGGTCTGAAAATGTTTTAAATATAAAGAAAAAAATTACAAATTCACCATTTGTGATGTGGCAGCGAGCTATGACGCACATGCGTGTTCTTTGTATGTGTTTCTTAGAGGTTGAATTCATATCAAAATCTGCCAAACTTCCCATACTACTTCTGAATAGGATCTCTACTTCATAAATTGTATGAAAATTGTGGAAATAATGGTTCAGATCACTCAAAACACATATGGAAATGGAGGCGCCCTTATATGGGCAGTAATGGAGTCTGGTTGTGACCTAGTGAAAAAGTTTGGTACTGCGCCCAAACAAAATCTTACTGAAAGCTAATTTTTTGAGATATCAACCTAAAATTTGAAACACAACTTCTTCAGAATTTTGGCTTTGATTTTTCTGCCGTTTTAGAGTAGCCCCGGTTTTGAAAATATATATTTTATATAAAATATGAATAATTTTTTTTTTTACATTGTACATTTCCATAAACTCAAACTTCTATAACTTTTTTTCTGTTTGACTTTCTTAATTTATTTCACTTCTTCAAAAATCTGCCAAATGTCTTCTTTAAAACAAGACCAATCTTACGTCTATATTCCAAAGCATTCTTGAATTACAACCATTTAAGCATGTGCATTTTCATGTAGGCTATATTCAAAAAAAGGGGGGTGACAACAGGTTAAATCTAACTGCCATTGCAGCATTAAGAAAAGCAAAATGGTTTTGTACCTGTCAATCAATAACAAATTCTGTAATGCGATAAATTGGTGAAATTTTTTAAATCAGGCCACTATATGTTAAATTATAACATCATTTACTCTCCCTATTGCTGTTCCAAACATGCTTTACTTTCTTTCTTCTGTGGAACAACAGAAGATATTTTGAGAAACTACCATTCTTTAGAATCTGTGTTTTGCAGAAGAGAGAAAGTCATGCAGGTTTGGAATGACATGAGGATGAGTAAATAATGATTTTTTTATTAACTATCCATTTAAGCTCAGTCAAGAGCATTTGTTAGTAAAAATGTTAATTAGCACAAAAAACTAAATGTCTCTCATTTTGCTTTTATCAATTGTTTTTATTATTGTAAAAATCAAGATTACATTGAGGCACTTAGAATGGAAGTGAATGTGACCCATTTTGGAGGCTTTAATGGCAGAGGTGTAGATTGTAATTTTATAAAAGCGCTTACATTAATTCTTCTTTTAAAGTGCCACTATTATGCTATTTGCAAAGGTTCCTAATTTAGTTTTGGAGGTCTCCTGCAATAGGTTTACATCCATCCAAAGTCAAAAAACACTTTCATTTTCTCATAATATACACATCACCTCTTTTCTTTAGAGAGTCTGAAACGATTAGTTCGAAGATCAAGTGTCTCTAACCGCTCCTTTCTGCAAGCCTACTCTCCTCTGATTGGTCAGATGGCCCAGTCTTTTGTGATTGGTCTATCAATTACAGCACGTGAAACGGAAACAAAACTCCCATTACTATATCTGAATTTCAGTTCCAGAGGCTTCCTCAACATTTTTACTCCGTGATACAAACAGTAACAATGGCGTCTGTTTTCCCGTATCAACTCCAGCGTGAGTCCTCATCCTTTTGCACGGAAAGCAGTGTCTTCTCAACATGTCGACAACACAAACCAAACTCTTCCAGGCTTCAGCTACGACTACAGTGTCTGAAGACCATAGGCTGCCATTACATTTTTTACATTGTTATAGGTATGTAACAGGATGTGGGACTGGAATTTCTGATGATTTGTTTCGGCAGTTCAGAATCGATTCTTTCTTAACTTTATTTGTCGTGTGCTTTGATCTTTAAAACTTTGCGGACCTTTTACATTCACAAACCGCTATATTACACACCACTTGAAATGTAATATTCGAAAAAGCATAGGGGCATTTCAAAAATTGGAATGAAACAGTACAATACAGTAATTTTAACAACGTTAATTTAAAGTGATGATGAAACCTTATCAATCACCTGAACTGTGCATGTATGTCTTAAACGCTTAGCCCAGCTTATGTTCTTACCCCGTTTATGATTTAAATCCACACCCTTGAAAAGAGCGCAGTTTGCTGCGTGTATTTACTTTAACTTCAGGTCATGTCAATGATGTGACCCATTTCAGATGTGTCCAAAATTACAACAACAGTGGCTGGTTACATATAAATATATTTGAATTGTTTGATCAAAATTATTGCTCGGGACACTTCTATACTTGCTGGATATTGGTAGTCCCTTGTTTGGCATTACTAAAACACACCTGCACAGGTGACTGAAGTGAACTCTCATCTCAGTTTACAGATCTGACAGCATTATTGGCTGGAACGAGATTTACACACACTGTGTTTCTCTGTCGCATGCACGGCCACAGCTGCAGCTGCATCACCATGGAGATGCAGTTAGCCAATGACAGGCGGCAATTTTCCCTCTAGGGACCCTGCTGATTCAGGCTGGGGGGAGCATGGGGGCGTAAACAGGAAGAAAAAACAAGAGGTGGGTGGATAGTGACAAATGAGAGACTGTGTGTGAGAGCATGTGCAGGTATGTGT
This sequence comes from Tiaroga cobitis, assembly GCA_030578255.1. Classification (NCBI taxonomy): domain Eukaryota; kingdom Metazoa; phylum Chordata; class Actinopteri; order Cypriniformes; family Leuciscidae; genus Tiaroga; species Tiaroga cobitis. Next base: position 43,673,074 of record CM060592.1, on the reverse strand, counting down.
GTGCGAGAAAGTGCAGGTATGTGTGTTCTCTCAGCTTCCTTTAGGTAGGCGGGGTTTACAACTGCATTTGAGCCTGTTGCTAGGCAAGACCAGTATCCATGGTTACCTCCATACCCAATCAGGTGTTAATGTTGATGTTGGCGCCTGTTTCATTCACGTATGTGTGTGTGTGTGTGCTATGTGTGGAAAGTGATGAAATTTAACCTTTCTTTTATGGTTATCGCTTCAGTCTATATTTTTTTGTGATAGTGGACCACTGGAACTCAAATAATCTATTCTTATAAACAGAGCTGCGGCTTAGATTCAGGTTTGGATTCGCAGAACTCGTTATTCGTCAAATCGAAGGGAACAGATAGAGAACTGTGTAGGCCATAGTCAGCAATGATATCCGTCAGAATTGTTGGAGTGTTACATTTGGTTTGATGTGTGTGTTAGAGTGTGTGCGTGTCCTCTCCTTCTGCCTTACAAAACCAAGTGACCGGTTGCTATGGGATCAGAGGCTTGGCGACCGTTACTAAGGCCCAAAGGCAGTCATACATGAACCCAGTCAACCCAGAGAGGAGACAGTACAGAGAGAGAGAGATATATACAGGGAGATAAAAGGAGAGAAGACATGGAATATTTAAACAAACAACCTCATATTTATATTCAGGTTAAGTTCTGAATCCTCTAAAAATGTGGCTTATTAAACTGTCAGTTTATTTATTTTGTTAATAAATCAAAAACAACCAAGACAGTGCATGGATAAAAACATAGCAAACTAATAACGTATGTATAAACTAATAACATATGGGTGTCTATCAGGAGAATTCATAATGATTCAAGTGTGATAAAATACAAATATTACTTTTGGCACTGTAAAATAAAATAATTTTCATTCTACACAAAAGATAATATTATGGCAACCGGTCTATAGCACAAAAATAAGCCGCGACAGCGTGATAATCTATTAAAGGGATAGTTTGAAATGTAAAATGAAAATTCTGCCATACTCACCCTCATCGCTCCAAACTCGTAAGACTTCCGTTCATTTTTGGAACACAAATAAAGATATTTTTGATGAAATCTGAGAGAGTACTATCCCGCCGTTGACAGTTACGCAACTGACACTTTGATGCTTTTCACATATGAACATTCATCAACGCACACATCAGTTGTGCTAAACGGAAGCTCAAGCATGTTCGGTTGACGTGCGATAACCAATGAGGTTTAATCTAGTGTAACGCAGCACGTTTGAGCTTCTGCAAGAGGTTTGTTTCTGCAAGAAAGCTTTCAGATTTCATTAAAAAATCTTGTTCCGAAGATGAACTAAAGTCGGGTTTGGAACGACATAAGGATGAGTAATTAATGACAGAATAAAACAATTTGGGTGAACTATCCCTTTGATTGTCATTACTCAGAGAGCCTCTGTTTTTGAAGATACCAACAATTTTGTTCGCCATTATATTGCTAAGTAAAGGGGCGGTCACACTACACTTTGTTCCATTGACTTCCATTCATATACGCATGTGAATGCGCCAGACGAGAAACACAAGCTAATGCGAAAAGTTTCCATTATTGTGAGATACGAGTTACAGCCTTGACGTCATTGAATTTTGTTCAGAGTTGTGCGACAGTCGATCACTGTTTGCAGATACCATTGAAATGAATGAGAAGTGCCATAAACTGATTCCTACCTGACACGCAATTGTCCATGACTTATGACACAGTGTTTTTTTGGTTTAAACTCTTAAAATAGATCAATCCAAAATGGATGTTTAAGAGCAAACATGTTGAAGATTAGCCGATAGGCTGTCGATTCATTAAAAGATTAGCGGATCTCCCACAAAAGCATTTTATTCAGCATAGTGAAGCCTCTCCTCCATTGACATCCATTAAAAAAACAGCCTCTGGTCTCCTTCCCTGTGTACAGCAGCGCTAGCAGGCCTTACATTTTTCTACATAATCCGAACCCTATACTATCCCTAAACCTAACCCTACCTATAACTTATCCCTAAAATCAGTGATACGTGAATAAGAATGGTGTGAGAAGAAGACTGGTTGTAAGCCTAAACTTGACATAAACTGTAAAATTGTCCCTCAAATCTGACTGGTTGATTGGAAAGTTGTTCCAAGATCAACAAGGATCATGAACATGTTTTACTTGGTGAATTCAGGTTCACTGGAATGGTCGTAGCACAACTGAGGCTCGTCTCACAGCTCAGGAGGCTTCTGGCACCTCAGTTAGAGGCCTTATAGACATTTAATAAATGGTTTTATAGTCATATATTTATTTTATGTGTAAGTAAATATATAAGAGACAGTAATTGTTTTGTCTGTGCTCATTATACTGCTATGGTTATTGTAGTGAACATCTATTTAGCGCAATCTTGTAGCTTGATACATTAACACAATTCTGTAGGTACTGACGATCCATTGTCAGTTGTGTTGCGATGTATGAAGCGCAGCTCACACAGAAATCACTTTCAAACCAAGCAGATTTCTGTTGAATGTTCCATGTGTCCAACTTCAACCCGTTGTGAAATCTGCGAAGGGAAATCTTTAGCCTTCACACGAAATTCCAGATTGTGTGGATTCCTTTTGAAACGACTGGATCATCTTAACATTCGTGGTTACTGAAACTATTTACTGTAGCATTTTGAGGCACATCAGTGATGCTGTTTACACCTGATATTAAAGTGATGAAATGGAAGCCGCGACAGTCTTTTCTTCCCTTTTGTGACGTTTATCCAAGTGAAACAGCTTTTAGAATGAGAAAAAAAGGGGAGGGGGAGTGGGGGGCTAACGTTTTTGATTAAAAATGACAAGTGCACATGAATTAAAAAAAAAAAATGTGCATGGATAATTCACTTATAATAAACACTGTAACATTCTGTGAAAAATAAGATTTGTGAATTTTGAATCTATGGTGACGTTAATATGCATTTTCCGTTGTCCAATCACAGGTAAATCAAGCATATAACGGTACAAAGTGCATTTACTGTACGCTAACTGTTAAATGCAACGGTCAGTTTAATGAAACAGTCAGGTGTCTCAGATCTTCAAATCATGGATTGTTGGCTGTTCCAAGATTTTAGATATAAAACAAAAGGTGAAAAGGCTCCAATGTTATGGAATAGTTTGCCAATGGATATTAGATCTATTAGATACAGTATGTATTTGTATAAATGTTCTTTTACTACTTTGTGAAGTATTTAGAATCAGTATTCTGTTTTTTTTTTTGTTGTTGTTTTTTTTACTAATTATGTTCCTGGTTTTATATTTCGTAATGCTCTCCATGCCTTTTTGTCATTTGTGAGGCACTTTGTACTAAGAAGCTTTAAAGGCGCTATATAAATATATATATATTATATAATAATATTATTAAAGACCAATTATTTAATTATTATATATTATTTAAGACCAAAATTATCAGCAAGTTGACTATCTCGACTGTGCAGTGAATGATTACTGCATATGGTTGTCAATGAATGGGTCGCTAAATATCATTTTGGATTTAATACAATTTCCCAATAAACAGGCAACATAAACCTGGTGTCCTCCATGATTCCTTGTCCAATTTCCGGGAACAAAGCGCTTGAATGCGACCAGCTCGTAATCATGATTAATAGTAGATTAATAAATTATTAGTAGCTTGTGCAGTTTCAGTTAGTGATTAGCTGAACATGAAAATCAACATTTCTTTGTGTGTAATCTCACGGTTTTTATTATATATGTTACTTCAGACGTGTCTTTTGTGCCTCTATTGACAGCTTATATAACAGTTTAGATTTGTTGCAGATAAAATTAGACTAGTCTTTTTTTTTTCAAGATGCGAGTTCAGAAGTTTTGGTTTGTTTGAACTGTCACTGTCTCTTGAGCATTAAAAAATAGATTAAAAATGTGTGTTGGGGAGAAACATTAAAACTGAATCTATCCATGAAAACAGAAAATCAAGACGTGTGAGCTGATTTTCAATCTGTTTCTTTCATTTTATTAATGTTGCTCCATGTATACAAGTACATATATCTCAGTTCTTCCATTTTATTTTAATTTTTTTTATTTAACCAGGGAATTTTGGAAAGAAAAGGAATGATAGAGAAAGGAACAGAGAGAAAGAGAGAGAGAGTGTGCTAATTCAAATGAAATATCACCTGTAGCAACATTATCTCCACAGCAACCAAAAATACACAATAGGGCCGACCACTGACATGCAAAACACACACACACAGCCTCACACATATAGAAACACACAACGCTCACATTGTTCTGTCAGTATATTGAGAGATCTGTGTGTGAAGTGTGTCCTGTTTGGTGAGTTTGGAGGTCTGTCTCTCTCTGTCTCTCTGACATCATGACAACTGCTGCTTTCAAAGTACAATAAGACCAGAACTCAATTAACGCACATACACGCACACACATGCAGAAAATGCATGCTCATACCATGCATAACTCCATATGTACACTCACATAAAACCCAGGATCTTTCCACACACACGTACACACTTTAATTGAACCTTCAAACAACCAAATAAAGGAATAGTTCACCTTAAAATATATTACATAACATAATTTACTCATCCTTGTGTTATTCCAACCCTGTATGACTTTCTTTCATCTGTGTAACCCAAAAGTAACCATTTTGAAAAATGTTCATGCTGCTCCTTTCTATACAGTAAAAGTAGATGGGGTCCAAAGACTGTGGAGCTCCAAAAAGGACAAAATAGCACCATAAAAGCATCACAAAAGTAGTCCATACGGCTCATGCACTATATTCCAAGTCTTTGAAATTTAAATAATTCTTTACTCATAATCTTCCATTGAAAATCTGCCTTGACAGATGTAGTCCCCATTCACTTTTTATGCATAGAAAAGAGCAGCTCTTTCAGCTATATTTCTCCTTTCACATTCTGCGGAAGACAAAAAATCATTCAGGTTTATAAAGACATGGCCGAATTGGCATTTTTGGGTGAACTGTTCCTTTAAAAACCATTAATACTGCTAACATTCAATACTGTGCGTGTGTGTATGTGTGTGTTTGAGGCATTGTGCTGTACACTGATTTTGTTTCCACTGATATGTGAGAAAAAGAGAGAGAGAAACAAAGAAAGTAGGAAAGTCAGGGGATAAGCAAAGACACAATGCCAATCACTAACTAGAAAGCAGCAAACAGGAAATATGAAGTATGCATCAGGGAGGCTGGACTACTATTACTACCACTCACGCGCACACACACACACACACACACATACATACATACACACACACACACATATAATAACCCCTTCCACTGCCATAACATCACACTCAAATGATGGGAAGTGAGAATTGGAGGGTGGCAATGAATAGATTCCATGTTTTTATTCCACCCCTCATTGAATGGAGGTAGAAAGATAGAGAAAGAGAGAAGAAGTTGGGGGGCTGGTGGTTTGTATCAAAGTTCAATTGGATATTAAAGATAATATCATCATAACTGCCAGTCTTATTCACCATGATCATGTCCATCACCAACACAATGATCAAAGTCCAGCCTGTTAAAATCATTACTGTTATTGTTACTATTATCATTATTCATTTTATAATTACTGATATAATTTAAAATGGGCGGGCTAGTTTTATTATTTAGATTTGATTTCGTTTTTCATTTGTCATTAATCTTCTCGTTCACTGCTCCATCTGTTAATCCTGCACAGCGACTGCTTGCTCCTTATTGGGGGCGGGGCTGGTCTCCATGGCGACCGGCTCTGCAGGGGCGGATTCCTTTGCGGGCGGAGCCTCAGTCTTTTTAGACTCAGCATCGGGCTTGCTCTCCGTCGCTGTGGCTACAGGAGGGGCGGGATCTTTAGCGGCAGGGGCGGGCTCTTTTGCAGCCTCTTTCTCACTTGCCGGAGCTGCAGAAGGGGTGGACTTTTCTTCCGCTTTGGCAGGAGGGGCATCTGGACTTTTGGCGGGTTCTGCTTTAGCAGTCTCGCTGGTCTTACCGTCAGAGGCTTTAGGAGCATTAGCATTAGCGTTCGCCGCAGGCTCCTCCTTCTTTGGAGGGGCGGCGCTTTTCTCCTCCTCCTTGGGTGCGGTGGAATTGCTTTCGGCACCGGGTGCGACTTCTTTGGCGGCTGCCGCCGTGTCATTGGTTGTCTCGCTGGCGGCAGGAGCATCCTCCTTGTTCTCCTTGGGAGCTTCGCTCTCCTCCGCCGACGCTCCCTCCGTCTTTGCGTCCTTCTCTTTTGCTTTCTCGTCGTTCACATTGTATCCCTTCTTCTTTTTGCTCAGCTTCCCTCCCATTTTACCTCTGACCTATGAAAGAGAGAAACAGAACAATCAACACTGGTTGCAATGTGCAGAGTGACTTTTGCAATCCAAAACGAGGTCTTTAAACTGCTGAAGGATCCATTCATGTGCTTTCACCTTCATCAAGTTGAATCATTAACACTAAGGCTCTGTTTACACCTGGTATAAGATGCGTTTTGGTCGATCGGATCACAAGGAGACGAGGGAGACACATTCCTGTTTACACCTGGTGTTTTAATCTGTCTCTTTTGTCCACTTTCAACCACTTCTGTCCTGATTTCTTCGAGGGGAGGGTCTATGGGTGGGTAAATGTATGGGATTTTTCAGATCTTTCGATCTAATAAATCTTGCACAATTTACATATGAACACGACAGGAGATGGCGGAAAAACATACAGCTGTCATTTCTACTCAGACAGTCGCAAGACCAGCCGAGTGTGTGTTAGAAATCAGGAATGAGTAGGGCTGGGTATCGCTCGAAAATTTTCAATACCGATACCTTGACTTCGATACCGGTTCCTGAACGATACTGAAGAAATCCGTTTTAACAACATTACATTACCTTAAAAAAAACGTTGGTTTTATTTGTTCAGTTTGTTGACTTTTTTACACTCAGCAGTGTAAATTTTTCTATGTATCTTAATCATTTGACAACATGTATTTTCTTCAATGAGCTCGTTGTGTCTGCCGTAACTTGCATTGCATTAAATGCATTAAAATGCATTGTTTAACAATAACAAATGCATTACTTACACAGTCACCTCTGATAACAGATCACTCTAAATTGTCATTTAGACACATGCATTTTCTGTAAAGCTGCTTTAAAACGACATGCATTGTGAAAAATGCTATAAAAATAAAAGTGAATTGAATTACACTGTGGTTATTGCACAGGTGTGCCTTAGGCTGGCCACAATAAAAGGCCACTCTAAAATGTGCAGTTTTACTGTATTGGGGGGTAAAAAAAAAAAAAAAAAAAAAAGCTTGTTGATTGTGGCCTGTGGAATATTGGTCCACTCCTCTTCAATGGCTGTGTGAAGTTGCTGGATATTGGCAGGACCTGGAACACGCTGATCCAGAGCAATCCAGAGCATTAGGTCAGTAGGCGGAGAGCAGGCGGAGTGTTTACACTATGAAAGCAATCCGGTTGAATGTGCTTTCGACTACCTCTGGAAGTGGACAAGCTCAAAACATTTTAGACCACGTTTACACCTGTATTTAGTATTGCCCACTTGTGATCGGATTGACGAAAACGCTTCTTAATACAGGTGTAAACAGGGTCTGTTTCCTAAATTTCAGATAATCCAATGAAATCTATGACATCTTTTGGCTAACTCTGCTGTTTGTCTTAAAGAGAAGCAAACTCTCACGTCTTCAGATCTCAACAACTTCTCAGATTGTATTCAGATTTGCTAATATGTACCAAAGTCTACAAGAAGTATTGAATAATGTTCTTTCAATAAGAACATTTTTCATCCAATTATTTAAATATTCTGTCAAATGGTAACATATTGTAGACTAAACCGTTTTCAAACTTTTAGATGTCACAGACCCTAAATATAATTATCCTCATATCCCCAATCCTAAATCTATATAGTTTCTTGTATAAAGGCCCAATTTATACTGTGAAAATATTATAAATATGTGTAAACCATTATTTGCAAAATATTAATAATCATATTTTTAATAATATTAAAATATCTCATTTTTATTTACTTATTTATTTGAATCTGTTTTGTTTATTGATTTATTTTAATCTTTGTTTATTATGTATTTATTTTGACATTTTTTCCACCGACCCCGTAGCACTTCCTTGCGAACCCCAGTTTGAAAACCTTGAGTTATATGCTATACTATACTTAAAACTATACTGTACTATATGAAATCATATTAAAAATGGTAAAATGGTAAATGGACTGCATTTATATAGCGCTTTCACAGACCCAATGGCCACCAAAGCGCTTTACAATTTGCCTCACATTCACCCATTCACTCACTCATTCATACACCGACGGCGGTGTCAGCCATGCAAGGCGCCATCCAGCTCGTCGGGAGCAGCTGGGGTTAGGTGTCTTGCTCATGGACACCTCGACACTTGGTCAGGTGGAATCAGGGATTGAACCACCAACCTTCCGGTTTGTAGACAACCTACATGAACCACTGAGCCACTGCCGCGAAGATATTATACTATCTTCATTTTAGAAGAAACATCAAAAACATAGATGTACAAAAGGTAACTAGTGCTTCCCAAGCCATGAAAGAGCAGCCACTGAGAAATAAAATTTTCCTCTGGGATTATTTGTGGAAATTCATGTGTAGCATGTCAAACGCAACATGTCTTGCATAATCAGAATGACATACTGAGAAGAAAAATGCAATTTGTTCTTTTAATAGGTACCAAAAAAACACACATCTGCAAATAGGTCTCTGTGCAAGGTGCCATAATGGAGAAAGTAGAAGACACCTTGTATGTTCTGCTCTGGGTTAATTTAAATACATGCGCTTTTGCTTCGGTCTTGATACAGAGAGCTAATAAAAGCTCAGCAGGCTAAACTCACATCTCTGAGACAGTCTGTCAAGATTCTATCATATCAAGCATCAAAACTAGATCATCAATCAGTAATCAGACTCCAGCGCTGATAATTATCTGGAAAAATGGAGGGGGTTTTAGAGGACAGTATCTCTAAGCCATACTACCTGCAATTCAGAACCGCAGTTACCAAGACAACCGGGTGGTCATGTGACCCATTCCGAATAAGGAGCCGTGAAACACATTCTCGCTCTCTCTCTCTCTCACTCCATTCTCCCTGTTGGCTGCTTTAGCGTTCCTGAGCTCAACAACCATCTGTGTAATGACACACTTGCGCACACACATACAGTTATTCTCCAGACAGAAGGAGAACTGTAATCATGTGAAGCCAACATGTGAGTTGAATACATATGACAATGCAAACATGGAAAGTATTTCCTTTCAGTGTGTAAGAGAACAATAGACACTATCTGTCCCGTCTCCACTGAGTCAAGCAGACAGCAGCACGCTGTTTCAGCGTTAAACAATACGCTGCAGTGTGTGTGCGTATGTGAGCTGTCTCATCTGTACAGGGGTCTTGAAATTCACTTACTGAGTGAAACCTGCTGATTGGTAGTAAATGTGATCCTGCTGTGGCTTGTAAACTGTCTGTGCATAAAGTGTCAGCATGTGTACATCACATATTCAAAGGCCCTGTCGCAAACTTCAAAATTAAAGGAGCGGATGAACAGCACTTTTGGCTCCTGCTCCAATACAGAGCAATACAAAAGAGTTCAGTTCAAGGGAAGACAAGCATTGGAGACTGAATAATGAGAAACAATGCACCAGTAAGATTAAACCTTCAGATGAAGCTTTATCATTGAGGCTAGGCCCTACGACAGAGCTCTACTGTGGAGGCTAGGCCCCACGACAGAGCTCCCTCGTAGAGGCTAGGCCCCTCGACAGAGCTCCATCGTAGAGGCTAGGGCCCAGGACAGAGCTGCACAGTGGAGAGAGTAGGTGACAAGAATTTACTGGTCATTGGAGCTGCAACAATTGATTAAAAAAAATTAATTATTGAAATCAGTGTGCAACAAAGAAATGTTTGTTTTAGACATTAATTTTAGCTTTTAAATTAATCACTATGAGTTTGTTCCTATATAAAAAGCGAGTTATGAATTATTTATACTTCTCAGTAACATGATTACAGAAAATGAGCAATATCTTACTTTGCGTTTTAGTTTTTATTTTAATAAATTTAATTGTTTTCAGAAACGCTGCTTTGGGAGTTTTTTTGTTTGTTTTATTGCATTTTGTATTGCCTATATAGTTTTATCTGCACACTTTATATTCTATATTTCAAACAATTGCACAGAACATAGATTGCACAGACATCAATTTGCAATGTTTGAAGTTTGGAGAGCATTGAGCAAGATATCTGTATCTGTGATGAAAAAAATGAATGCACTTTTAAAATGTAATGTATTCCTGTGATGGCAGAGGCTGAATTTTCAGCATCATTACTCCTGTTACTTCAGTGTCACATGATTTATTCTAATATGCTGGTTTGGTCGTCAAGAAACATTTTTTATTATTATCAATGTTGAAACTGTGCAGCTTAATATTTTTGTGGAAACCATGATTTTTTTCCCCCAGAATTATTTGATAAATAGAAAGTTTAAAAGAACAGCATTTATTTGAAAAATAAATAAATTTGTTAACAATATAAACATCTTGACGGTCACTTTAGATCAATTTAATGCAACCTTGCTGAATAAAATAAATATATATATATATTTTTAATCTTACTGATATCAATGTTTTGAACGGTAGTACAGATGTACTGTATGTGTGTTGCCTTGTAAACGAGTAACTTTGAATCAGAAATTGCTTATGTAACTCCAAAACTCCAACACACACACACACACACACACACACAGGCAGGGGAGGGGGGAGTGGAGAACTGGAGCAGAAAATCTGACCCAATCACTGTGCTGTAACAGCAGCAATGCATTCTGGGAGCAAGCACACATTCATAGCACTTTATATTCAAATACAATAAACTGCATTGCATATGGACAATCTTTCTAGTAAACTGGTATTAGATCCCTCTCAATACGTATTTAAATAATTTTGCGGACTTGTGTTCTGTTTGTATGCAACCAATCTTCTCTTGCATATCTAAATGTAATGACTCTAAAGTATATGTGTATGTCAGGATAATATAAACGTGAACGAGCATAAGAGGATAAGTTACTAATATTCATCCTCATTCAACCATTTTTATCCTTCTGTCTCTCACAAACACACTCTTATGTGCTTGTGTGTGTGTTTGTATGTTGAAAACAGATGCAGATGTTTTACCTCCAGGTCAACAGGGGGAAGTGTGGAGCGACATCCCTGAGATGTTTTATTGAAGACCGGACTTGAGTGGAGGGGCAGAAAGGACAAGGAGAATGTGACAGCTCAAAGTGTATGACACACACACACACACACACACACACACACACACACACACACACACACACACACACACACTAATAACTTCAGATATGTCCTCCAAGCTCAAATACACGCATACACATGCACACAAGCTCATAACCTTAGAGATCTACTCAAATAAACCCCACACACTAGCACATTGTTGGCTAGGGCCCGGGCCTCTACGTAAACACAAGCTCAGGCTAATGAATAACTCCAGACCAGAACACAGAGCAGACAGCGAAACTGGAAGCTCTTGTTCTTTGTTTGATTGGTCGAGATGATTTGAAAAGTAAACGTGATGATGATTATTGTGATTTTTTTATTGATTATTCTTGTTTACACAGATCATGATTTAATCACCAAATTGTGGATGTGCTTTCAGGAAGACTGATTGTGTGACTGTTGACAGAAAGAGTCTGATTTCACTCCAGGTAACTTGTTCTGTTTAATTTCTAAACTTCCCCCACCAGATAGCCTAGATATTTTTTTTTAAGGTCAGAACTGTGTGTTCCAAGTGATCACTACTTCCTTCCTGATTCTTCCTGATCAGTGCACATGATTTAGACTCTTAATAACCGTCTGAGAACCAGAGGTTAACTGACACACTAACTATGAAACTAAAATCGAAGAGAGAAACTCACGAAACATGAATTGCGGCTTCTAAAACATCAGTGCACAATTCAGTAAAGGAATTATGCAAATTAGGCAATGCCATGAATGCACATACAAAATTGGGGATGAACACAATTTGCAGGCTGTAATTCCCCATCTTACAGGCCGCTTCTAAACGCTAGTGGAGGATAATGCAGACAACTACAATCTGTCATACTTTATCCAAACACCTTAATTGGCTCTTTTAAATGCAGAAAGTGTGTTTGACCGCACCACAGTCTGAGTGTTCTTCTCTTGTCAGAACCGATAATCTAATGTGCAGCGCTCCGACATATATAGCGGACACCGGACAGGTATAGTTCAATACCTGGCTCGAGGTCCTTTACCGATCCCGTTCCTCCACCCCGTGCTTTCCTGTCTGATCTCTACACTGTCCTATACAATAAAGCCATAAAAAGGCCAAAAATATAACAAAAAAGTGTTCTCCATCATTTGATGAATTACTGCTGTTATTATCAGTAGAAAATGTACTTAAAAATGTTGGCAATTTATGCTAACTGTGCCAGGCAAACAGCGCTGAGCTCTCTATAATGATCCTAATTTACCTAGAAAGTTCGAAGCCATATAAAAATGGGATTTACACATTCTCCTAGTTCACAACCGTTCAAATGATTTGGGTCAGTAAGATTTTTTTGAAGAACAAAAAAACGAATACTGTTTTTCCGCAAGGACACGTTACATTTAAGTAGCTTATTGGCATTTTACCTTTTAAAAAAAGGCAATAAGCCACTCATTGTATTTAACCATACCCATTCTTAACTGTGTAAAGCACTGTAATGCACAACATTTCATGCCTATTTGCTTTAGCAGACTGAAGACTAATATGTGTATCTTGAGTAAATGTGCTGTCATTTTAAAATTCTAAAAAAACAGCTGTTGATTATGCAATTGAGTTGAGTTTACTTTATATAGCTCTTTTGACAAGCTTGAAGCACTTTACAAGCAACAACCGAAATACATCTGTTCAAACCCGCAGCCGCTGGAGTAATAGGTGAACTTCCCGTTTATTGAGTCTAAAGTAGGAGATAAACCTAGAATGACAAGAATGTGCCTTGTCTATTCATATTGTTTTTTGTTTGTTTGTTTGTTTAATATAAGGTAAATATTAGGACCTGTGTGTACTTCAGAAACACAAACAATAGCGTGAGGGAACGTTTTAAATGAACACGAATGCAATAAAACAGCCCCAGCCAGTACTAAAATAAATAGTGTTAAAATGGAAAGAGAGAGGAAGAAAGCAAAAAAGACTGATGTCAGATGTCAAGATGTAAAATCGTTGATTGTGTTTCTAAAAGCACATTTGGAAGTGCAAAGGTGGTTTGCTAAATCATTTGGACAATGTCTTGAGAACTGTGAAAACTTTGACCTGGTAAAATTCTTCATCCTACACGCAGAGCCATCTCTCAGGATGGAAATTGCTCTAATGAAAACAATGGTGAGGGAACATAAACACCACTGGCAGACAAAAACACGCTCACACACACGGAGACCTTGAGATTCCTTCTTCAGTAGTGTACAGACTCCACATTACTCTGATGACTGTTTAGCGGCTCACTGATGGTAAAATGCACTGTGACTTTGAGTGTGTGTGTTTATTTAAGACTGCCATGGTTCCTTACAACTTACTAGAGCCAGTCTGAGATAGTAACACACACACACACAATCCCTGAGCCTCACCCTGAGTTGCAGCCTTGCTATGAGTGTTTCATGATAGTGAGTGAGATTTGATCATGTCATGTCCTTCAAGTACAAACATCCATAAATCGTGTTACTGACAGATGCTTGATCAAATGAAATGCGAGCTCCCTCACCTGAACACACTCTTGTGTAAATGTAGTGCACACTTATGGCTGCTTCTTCAACTATGGACACTTTTAATTTGTCAACTTGCAATCTCAGTATACTGTACATGCATTACAGGAGAATTCAGTTATTTTCTGAACAAACAAATGTCATTTCCACCACTCCGTATTGTGTTTGATAACATGCTTTTGTTGTGGAAATTACATTTTGAACATTTTAGAAATAAAACGGCAGATTCATACAGCTTTTTTCACAACTAGCATTTATGTAACTCAAAATAAATGTTACACTTCTTGTGTAATTTTACAGAATTACAGCGCGACTGGATAAATTATATTTATGCTGATTTTCCTTCACATATCTCTTATAATATATATAAAACGCTGTGATGGAAATGATACCACAACTGAGGGATAGTCAACATAATTTCTACACAATAAATATTAGTCTTTGTTTAGATTCTCATAGTTTGTAATCATTTTTTATGATTGATTTTAAGATTTTAAGATTGATCTTTTTACCTGAGATAAGGGTAAAAAAAATCTAAATATGGGAAAGATTTAAAAAGGTCAAAAATTTTAATTTTAAAAAGATTTAAAAAAAATTCTATACGAAAAATCTGTTGTTTTAATAAAAATCAACCTCTGGGACTAAATAGTTGAAGAAAGCCCACAAAATCTTTTATCAGGTTATTAGAATGACTTAAGGTTTCATATCTGACTCTTTAAAGATTCATACAGTTACAAAAGACGCGCTATGTTGTCGTAAATATCTGAGATTTATGCTTAGTCTAAACATAATCCACATATCACCAGAAAAAAACATGGACGCACAAATCTACAGAGTGTTTAATGTTTTCATTCTTGTGGGAAACTTGCTGTCCTAACAAAAGGCGACTGCATTGTTCATTAGGCCTTGATTATACAGTCGACGTCCTGAACACAACAGTTACGCCTTCACTCCTGTCTGTCCTTTCACTACTCTCTATGCATGAAATATATAATGATACATTTATTGTTCTGAATGTGATATAAAACTTCTTGTCATTCTGTACATTTTTGTCATTGTCATATTTCTCCTGTCTAATGCTCTCATAAAGTGCTAAGACTGTGTTTTGTGTGTATCTTCCTCCAAGGGACTGTAACAGACAGGTGGGGTCAGTGGGGGTCTGGCCTTTGATTGGCTGTTGCCGTAGGAACCATAGGAGAGCTGCCATTCTGGCTCATTCTTCCAGTTCCTTCAGGTCATTGCCATGGCAACCCAGAGAGAGATTCCATGATGATGACACACACATCAACAGAATCAAGGAATCTGATCTGCTGCTAAGTAAGTAACAGTTGATAATTAACACATGATCATATAAATAAATAATCAAACACATGAAGTGACCCTGCATCTTGTAGGTTGATAAGTGTTAAAGGGATAGTTCACCTAAAAATGAAGATTCTGTCATCGTTTACTCTCTGCTCTTTCTTTTTTTCTCTCTATGGAACACAAAGGAGATATTTGGAAGGATGTTTCAAGTCAATGGGGTCCAAAACAATACTGGATTGCGATCTCGATTCAAACACCGACGCAATCTTATTCCTAAATGACAGCGATTCTCCTGTGTCTATTAAACCTTAGACAAGATCACATCAGAACATTTAAATCTGTGTTCGCGCTGCTGAGCCAGAGAGAGAAACGAAACAGCTTCACAAACAGTCTTTTCAACACCACAGTATGGTTATTTCTGTTACAAATATTCAGATTATCACAGATGTACTAGGATAAATGTTTACACTTCAGATATAAACACTAATGTCTGCGGTAGCGATCAAAATAGAGCAAATAGAGCACCTTTTGAAAGTGACTTTGTGTACATTTGATCATTTAGACGCGCACATGAAGCCCAAAGTATAATTTACTTGACTCGTTGCGGTCTGTTTCGGAGCGCGCGCCGCATTGGGAACAGCATCTCTTGCACCGATTTTTGTGCTTTTAATAGCTCTTTTTTATTATTAAACGCGCCCCGCAATTTAGCAACAGAAGAGACTGCATTTTACAACAATCACCGATCGTGCTGATTCTGTCTTAAAGTTTGAGTTAAGGAGAAATGACAGGGTGCTACTGTACTGCAGTGATGGGAAGGACGTTGCGCTAGACAGAATGCAGTTTTTAATGGTTTTACCTCAAATATATTCTATAATCTTTGGAAGCCGAAATCTAAAATAAAATCATACTAATATCACAGATCTAAAGTGTAACTATAACTTGAATGTTTAGTTCTGTCCTCCATCAGGTGTTGTGCGCGGCGCGCTGTGGCACCACGTGAGATATCTCTCTCTCTCTCTCTCTCTCTCTCTCTCTCTCTCTTTCTCGCTCTCTTCTGGACTGTGCGAATAGAAAAATGCATCACAGACAAATGGTTTAATTTTATTATATATAGAAATGGCTGGCACCTCAGCGAGATGGTAAAAAAAAACAAAAAAACAATAACGTCTTTATAGCAATAATAAATGATAGCCTACATGTATTTCTCCAGTACCGACAGCAATAAAAATAACGTCCGAGCTTATCGATACAGCAGTCTTTTAAAATTCAGTCCCGTTTAATACCGGGTTTCTGCACCCATCCATCCCTACCAGGTGTACTGTGTTTTCCATGACACTAGGAATGTCCTCTTTCTCGTATTAGCCTCTTAGTTCTTTGACATTTTAACACGTTATAAATAACCTGAAGTAACATTGACGCTCTTCGCGCCACACTGTGTGTGACGTTTGCGGTTTGTTTGGCTGATGGCCAGTTACTGGCCCGCGCGGGCAAGTGACTGGCCAATCAACTAGCCCGACATACTCTTTTACTGGCCCCGGGCCATCGGGCCATTGCTTATGTCGAGCCCTGATCGTTACACCAGTAGGTGGCGACAAGTGATTGTTTAAAAATGTAATTGTTAATGAATCATTCATTCAAGAGATTTCTTCAAAAACACTGATTCATCCAGTAATGAAACAAGTATTTGTGAGTGAGTCATTGAATCATACATTCAAATCGATTTAAAAATAAAATAAAAATCATTCAAACTAATTAAATATTTATACTGGAGCAACATTTTGTCAGAGCCGTTTACTTACTTTCTAAATGACTTATTTTGATTAGTTGTCTGTTCAGAATTGTGGGGAAATCGTGATCTCTATTTGAAACCAAAAAAATCGTGATTTTAAATGTATCCAGAATCGTTCAGCTCTACTGGATCCCATTGACTTTGATTTATTCAAAATCTTCTTTTGTGTTCTACAGAAGAATTTTGACACCGATTTTTCCGTTTTGGGTGAACTATCCCTTTATTTCTTCAGAATTCACAACTACCTGCTGTATATTGTAAGAAAAATGTGGGAAAACAGAAAACAACCTGCAGAAGCACATGGAACTCCAACTAATAAATCATTTTAAAAGCAAAATAATTATTCAGAAAGCTTAAAATGTAAATGTGAAACAATAGCAGGCTCAGTGGCTCAGTTCTGCAGCTCCTCTCACAGAGCACATAAAGCCACCAATCACTTTCCACACAGTGCACACAGACCGCAAAGGATGATGGGACAGAACCTGACTAGTGACTGACACTAAAACTTATCAAGTTTTGCCGACACAACTAAGGCTGCCTGAGGAAAACATCAAATAATAAAAGAATGCTCCACTAATCAGAAGTAGTTAACAACGGTGTGACAGAATGGGCACGTAGACTTTGAAATGGCTCTTTTTTTGTTTTGTTAAGTGACGAGTCCAAAAATAACTGTGATTTTGAATGCACCTCTAATTTGGGACCGTCTCAGATGTGCTTGAGTTATCTGTCCCTTTCAATGATCTTCCTCAAACAAATGCACACACACACACACACACACATTCAAAGCTCTGCTTGGCTGAGCTGCCTCTGTCTGTGTCAGTGCCATCCTGTCTCACCGCCTCCTTCCTGTCTCTCTCTTGCTTTCATGTCTATCCCGCTCTTCTTCTGACAAACACTGAAAACTGTGATCGCAATCACCTAAATATTCATCTCAAAGAACCTGGTGCACCGAATTCAGTATAAGATTTCTGAAAAAGTTTTCACTATGATTCTTTCAACGATTTTCATGGCTATTTTTTATTAGTGGCGCACTTGAGGTAGAACACTTGATCCCATGGTTGCTAGGGAGTTTTGTCTGGTGGCTTGGGTGTTGTGAGCTATTGGCCCACAGGGATCCAGGTTCAAATCTAGCCTGGGTTGTCATCAACCCATTTCCTTTCTCTCTTTCACTTTCCTCAGGGAAATTTTGCGTTTTTAATTACGGTACATTTTTTTTACAAACATTCCCGCATCATTCATTTCAGCCAGTGTCCACAAATGAAACCAAACTGTGTTACTCGTCAACTGGCCGATAACTGCGGCTACTTGTTTCAGAGTGAAGCGCGGAAGTTCATGATCTGGTGTTTTCAGTGCGGCTTGGTTCGCAATAAATGCTGCTTCACACGAACTTCATTTCTCAAAGCGCTGTGAGATTTGGTCACTTTTAATGTGCATTTGAAACACAAAATGCTCTAATCGTCTTCCCAAATTTGTAATAATGAAATCGGCTGTCAACAAAAGAGATGCTAGTCTCCCAGTGGTTTTCCACCTAAATAAATGCTCCACAGCCATAAATATTACTGTTGTAATTTTACTGTAAAAATATAAATATTATTATTATTATTAAATGCTATTTTTATTTAATAATAAATAAATAATAATAAAATTAAAATATTGTTTTGAATATGATGATGACGTTTTTTTTTTTATTGTTGCTGTATAGTCAAATTGAATGGAGGGAAAAAATAAATGCAAATAAATGCAAATAAAAAGCCCATAATTCATTCTTTCTCAACTCACCGACTGAAACTAGACAAACATTCACTGATTCAGACTGTAAATCTCCTCTTACATGGATCTGCAATCATGAACTAACCCATCAGACAATACAGATCGTTCTCACTCTCACTGCTTCCTCCTGAGTCCTGCTCTTTTCTGCTATTGCCAACACTAAACTCCAGCTGGGCTTAAAACCTGGCGTCTCACACTGACATGAATCACCTGACTGCTCTTCTTGTTTCAATAGGTGACCTAATACAGGTCTGTATGGAGAATACAAATGTAATCAAGATTATTGCTAATTCAACTCATGAACATGCATGCAGAACCAATGTGCTGATCTGTAAATGTTGTCACTCGCTCATGCAGGGTTAATAATGTTTTTGGTGGGTGAGTGACTCCTTTGTGAGTTACCTTCAGGCTCTTCTGCATTATACAAACTCATTGGACAAATAAATGAGATCCCAACTGATATAGATATTCATTTATCTCTACAACTCTCTCTCTCTGTGGCTTGCACACGAACGGGAGATGCAATTTCCAAAGTGTACCAACCATTATAACATTTGATGTCATCAATCCTGTTTATGTAAGATCAATAATCAATACCCAAGACCTTATTTTTCAAATCGTTTTTACATTGGACATTTTTTTCATGTGGTAACTATTTCACTGTTTTGTACATTTAAACTGACAAAATTTTGGCGAACATATAGGCCTACTTTAAAATTTTCTGGCAAAAATCTGCGCTAAGTTCTCAGTTTGGTTTGATGTTTCCAGGTTGAAACGCGTGACTCATTCAAGCGGCGGTTTATTGGTCCGTGTGAACGTGAGGATTATTAAGCTTACTCAGTCATAGTCCTTCTCATAAACTCACCTCAGTCTCATCATTTCAAATCTTATCCGAATAAAAACACCATAGACCTGATTATTGGGCGGAGACGTTTTACACAGTGTTATTTCAATATGCGGTGTCTGAGCGCTCTTTTTTTCCTCACGGGAGGCGAGCGCGAGCGCACGGTCACTCGGTTCATTGTCTGCCGCATCGCCGTGAAACATAAAAAAGATTCTTCTACAAACAAAATATTCATGAACACAGATGCAGATAAATAATATTCAAGTCATAAATACAATTGTACATTATAATACAGTACATTAGAAGCCAATTTGAGAGATATACAGGGTAAAAGCATCAGTTGTCCATCCACACCCCACGCGCAATGCGCATGTGCCATGCAGAGACAAAGGATCAGGCAATTACGGTTATAGCTTAAAATGATAGATAAACTAAAAAATGTATATTATCATACAAGGAGCGTTGATACAGTAAGAAAACAGACTTATTAATATTCACTTTACATTAGTGAGTGACAGAGTAAATAAATTGTCAATTTGGCACTGTGTAGCATCATAAAGTGTAAAGAAAATTCGTATAAACAGTATTAATTAATTGTAAGGATTTGTCGTGTGTATATTATTTATAAGCTACAGTTCCGTAATATCTGTGTATGTATGTGTGTGGGTGGGTGGGTGAGTGCGCGCACGCGTGTGCACCAGTTAGACAGCGCTGCAAAATGTGTGCCAGCTCTGACAAAAGAGGCGGTGAGCATAAATCCGCGCCTGTGTAAACATAAAAACGCAGGGTTTTTAATGTAATCATAACAAAAACCATTATCCCATATAAAATGATGACTTCTCTGAAAACCCCGTAATTTGTCCATTTGCGCATCAGAAAACACGCTTTACTCATTACGCTTTATCCTAATATTCCTTAAGTCATATCGAATCAATTTTCCTTCAGTATTTGTATTAAAATAATAATAATAACCAGTGGAAGAACGACGGCATGCACGCGCAGAGACAGTGCTTGTCTGTTCAGAACACGCCCCTCTCCACTCAGTTCAGTCGCGTGAATTCCAAGGCTGATTTATTTAAATGTTTATGTGCATCTCAGAAATCAAATAAGCTCAGATACATTATTCTTCCATTCGCCGGCTGAATGACGTGCTGAAATTTGCACTTGATTTAGATATTTCCCCGGTTCACTACCGTGCGCTCCGGCACTCCAAATGGGAGCCGCTCTTATTTATCAGAGACGCTCCAACTAGACACATTCTTAATTTAACTGAGGCAGAGTGTTCATTTAATCTATTAAAAGAGTGAAAGAATCTTACCGTCGGCGGTGGACTTTCTTGTCACTCCTTTCTCGGGCGTCTGCTGTTTTTTCCAATGTCTTTTTTTCCCGTGCGCGTGGATTCGGCGGGGTTTATCTGGGCTGTTCGGTGTGTGTCTCGCGCTGCATTTCTCGCGCGCACTCTCGTATTCGGTTGGGGGGGCGGGTGCGCGCGACGTGCTGCGAGCCACTGAGAACGAGACACGGAAGTGCGCCTCACGGTGATCAAGTCCCGTTTGAAAAATAGTTGTTTTATGACTTATCAGATGAAAAGTGAATAAGCTACAAACACAAGTTGGTCTTCTGTTTTAATTTGTGGTTTAGTAAGATATTTAAAGCAGTGGATTATTTTGTCTGGTAGTTGTAATGCTGGTCAATGTAATGAATTCAAAATATTCTTAACTTGTACCAGCTATTACCCAGCCAGCGCACAGGAGAATAAAATGCTCAACAAATCTTTTTTTTTTGTCTTGGCGCGCCCTCTGGCGTCATCAGTTGATGCTGCAGAGAAAATATTTGAAATGTGAGTTCTATTTTCTTTAAACCCAATAGTAAAAAAAAAAAAAATATATATATATATATATATGTGTGTGTGTGTGTGTGTGTGTGTGTGTGTGTGTGTGTGTGTGTGTGGAGGGATTATTGGGTCAGATTGAAAACTAAAAGTCTAAAACTAAAAGTCTTAAACGAAAACCAAAAGTCTAAATTTGAAACTAAAAGTCTAAGTCGAAAAATAAAAGTCTGAATCGAAAATGAATTTGGTATTTAGGATTGGGCATTTGGTATTTAGGATTGGGTATTTGGTATTTAGGATTGGGTATTTGGTCATTTAGCCATTTAGGATTTAGGATTGGGCATTTAGGGATTTAGGATTGGGTATTTGGTATTTAGGATTGGCCATTTGGTTTTTAGGATTGGGCATTTGGTTTTTAGGATTGGGTATTTGGTCATTTAGCCATTTAGGATTTAGGATTGGGCATTTAGGGATTTAGGATTGGGAATTTGGTATTTAGGATTGATCATTTAATAATTTAGCCATTTAGGATTTAGTATTGGGCATTTGAGGATTGAGGAGTGTATGCAAATAAGGAGGCGTGGCCCAAATACTGGAGGCTGGGTTTGAAATGGCTGGTGCGCAGAGGCACCTTATGGACAGCAGAGGGAGCTCCAGTGCTAAGGAGCACACTGTAATGAAACCAAACAGAGCGAGTGAGCAGGGCTGCAGCGAGGACTGTACTTTATAATGTGATAACTTCAATTTAATGAACCGTAGGCTACGTATTCGTATTGAACCGAAACGGTACGGGCGTCACGGTTCGGTGCACGAATTTACAAGAAGAATACACGGTATAAAAATAAGTAAAACTCTAAATAGCGATACATTTCGCTCTTTTCGCGTTTGGTGTGAACGCAGCTAATAACAGGCTGCGATGTCAAGATTGCAATGCTGGAGTGTGTGCGCGCGTGTGCGAAAGAGAGAGAGAGGCGCAGGCGCGATCGAACTGTGTGTGTGTGTGTGTGTGAGAGAGAGAGTTTGCAAGGGATTGTTTTATTTATTGTTTATGCAAGGGATTATTCCAATTGTTTATGCAAGGGATTTTCTGGAACAGAGAGAATAAGCTCATGAAAACTGCAGATGGATGTACATACACTCTTTGAAGATACAGAGCTGTCAGCGGGGTCACATTGAATTGCTTAGAAAACAGATTTGATTTATTTTTAAAAAACAATGTCGGACATTACAAATAAGCATCATTGCAATTCACAAATAAAATCACTTAATGCTAATGATTACAATTGTGCTGTTGTTTGAGTAAAAATCACAAAAAAATTCCATAACATGACAATTATATTTTGAGAATATTTCTCACACTATTTTATCTGTACCATCTATATTGTTAGATCACAGAATGTCACTTTAGAACAAATCAACCCCGATTTTTTTGTGAAAATTCCAATAACCCGAAACCCAGGATAGAGTGGCTGAGTGAATGTGGTGTGGACTCTGTGAATGAGGGTCATTGTGTCAGAGACGCTGTAGAAGGACAGAGTTCCTGCACTGTGATCCACATACACTCCTATTCTAGAGGAGCTGGAGACTACAGGGAGTTTAGCCTGTTTGTTATTATGCCAGAATGAGCAACTAGATTCAGAGCAGGACAAACTCCAGGACTGATCATTACGTCCAAAATCACACTCATCTCCCCATCCCTTCCTTCTGATGCTCTGATATGACACTGTTATATCCACCTCACCACTCCACTCAACCTCCCAGTAACAGCGTCCACACACACTCCCTCGACACAACACCTGAGGATGACCATCAAATCTGTCTGGATGATCAGGATACCGCTGGACTTTGTCAGTGTATTTAATCACTCTGTTCCCCTCAGACAGTGCCAGGTTTTTATTCACTGTGTCTGGATCCAAAGAGAGCGGACGGGAATCTGTTTAAGGTAAAAATTCAAAAAAATAAAACACCAGACCTTTATTACATTTAGGATTTTATATATATGAAAAAAGTCAGTGATGTTAGATACTTTAGGGAAAAAGCTGCACAACATCAGCCTCACTGTTATCAACATCATAACATCGTTGTGTTGGTGTGTCTGTGTGTGTTTGGAGTTGACCAGAAGAAATTATAGTTGGAAATTAAAGTCAATTCAAATTTCTGTTTAGTTTTTAGTCCTGTTCAAATGTTTTAAAGACAGCAGCTCTATCACAAACTGTACAGTTTACAGCTAAAGGTCCATTTTAATGTTTCTCTGTCAAAACAAAAACTAGCAGTGTCCAGACCAGGACGTTGAACTAACCCAGTAAAATAAACTACCCTTGCGAAAAAGAAGTTTACGTATTTAATTAGTGTGTAATTAGTATACTTTTTTAAAACTAAAAATAAGAAAGCATACTTTCAGTCTACTTTTTATATACTTCTAAGAAATAACCTTTATGTACTTCTCAGAAATATATTTACAATTGCACTCAAGTATACTTGACTTATACTGACAGAAAGGTCTAAGTATATTTGGTCTACTGTACATATCTTTTGATCGAGATATACTTAAAAGTATAATTAAGTATTCTAAGTATACTTGGCTTGTAGTTGTGTTTAATCTTTTGATTAAATAGCCTATTAAATACATTTTACACATAGTTTTATATACTGTCTTATAAACTTACATTGTTTGAAAATATTGATTTATAAAGAAAACAGATAATCCCATCCGGACAAAGTCTTTGACAAAAATGCAATTTTCTCAGCTTTTTGTTTAAAGTGTTGATTTTCTTTAATATACTTACCCACATTCAAGTGTTAATAAAAAAGTATGCATGAAGATATAATAAAATGTTTTTAAACTTAGTTAAAGTGCAGTTAAAGGTATATTTCAAGTATAAAAAGTCAATACCTAAATAAGAACATAGTAGTATTATACTTAAAGTGCAAAAATAATATAAATAGTAAACTATAAGTATGATGTTATGTTCACTTAAAGAAAACTTACAAGTATACTTGCAGTATAAAACTACTAAACTAGTTGTTTACTGAGAGTACAATTCAATGTGTACTTTCATAAACTAAAAAAGTATAAAAAGTAACTGCTAATATAAAAATAATAAACTACTAGTATACTTTTAAGTTCACTTGTAGTACAGATGCAGTACAAATGAGAAACATAGTTGTGAAATAGTTGTGCACTTAAAGTTTAATACTGTTACACTTATAGTACACTTAAACGTATAATGTGTCAATGTAAATCAAGAGCGTTATATGCAGTTCTGCACAGTTCAGTCTGATTGTCGATATATAATAAGAAATAAAGTTTGTCTTTTTATGTACATGTATGATCATAGAGACTTACATTGAAGAAACTCCTCATGGTTCTTGGGTTCAGGGGTGGGAATGATGTAAATGTTTCTCACTATGGAAACCAACAGACATTTTATTGTAAATATTGTAAAATAATATAAAATAAGTTTAATTATCGAACATTTTAAACATGCATTGTTTTTTTACATGACATCATGTGATACATGTCAGTAAATGTAAAGCTTGCCTCTGCCAGATATCTTCTCTATCTCCTCTCTACAGAAATCCTCCAGTTTCTCTCTCAGATGAGACACAGATTTAACAACATCATCAAAAGAGAGACGAGAACTGACAGTGATGCTGAGTGAGTCTGTAGATCCAGGAGGGACTGAGAGAGACTGGAAACTCTACACAGACACAAAGACACAATAGAAACACCAGCTAATGACACAGAAAGAACTATTTCAAAATCAATTTGTTTGTCAGATCTTTGTTACCTGAAGGAAATGGATGTGATCATCTGTGTGTGAAAGCTGCTCCATCTCAGTGTCTCTCCTCCTCAGATCCTCGATCTCCTGCTCCAGTCGCTCCAGACGTTCTTCAGCTCGACTCACTGAAGTCTTTTCCTGGTCTCTGATCAGCTGTGTCACCTCAGAGCGGCTTCTCTCAATGGAGCGGATCAGCTCAGTAAAGATGCTCTCACTGTCCTCCACTGCTGCCTGTGCAGAGCGCTGTTAGGACACACACAGAGACGCATTAGAACCAGTCCATTCACTCAGCTCTTACTGGTCCCTCACACAGCCTGTTCCCCACAGTGGGCTTCAGTGGGACTGAAAGAGCTCCAGCACTGGCTCCTCACGGACTGACTGGAGGAGAGTCCTAACTGAGTGTGAAACAGCTCTTCCAGCAGTTCTTCTGCTCTAAACTCACCTTGTGAGACTCTACAGCCTCTCTCAGCTCCTCAAGCTCCTTCTGTCTCTCCTCGATTCTCTGCTGGAATTTTATCTGGGATTCCTCCAACTGTCTCTATAAGATTTAGTATACAGTCAATATACAACTCGTTACATGCGCCTCTCGAGAGAATGTCACAAAGAACCGTTTCAAACATGAGCAAAGAGTAGAAATTAAATTATCTGTTTCGTTTAAGAACTGTTTGAAAATGATCTTCGAATATATAGCCTATATGTTATATAATTATGAAGAAACATTTATTATTCAACATAACTACTCATAGTTCCTACCTGTTTCTCTGTCCTCTCTGCTGCAGCTGAAACAGTGTCGTGGTGTTTGTGTTCATCCATTGTACACAGATAACATATACAGGTCTGATCAGTACGACAGTAAATCTCCAGCAGTTTCTCATGTTGAGAGCAGATCATCTCCTGAAGTCGTCTAGTGGCGTCCATTAGATGGTGTCTCTTACTTTTGAAGAAAATCTCATGTTGTTCCAGATGATTTTGACAGTAGGAGTTCAGACACACCAGACAGGACTTGATGGCTTTGTTTTTGTCACCAGAACAGACGTCACACTCCACATCTCCAGGTTCAGCGTAACATTGAGCAGGACGAGCTTGTAGTTTTGTCATCTTGAGTTTCTTCACCACTTCAGCCAGCATGGTGTTTTTACCTAAAACAGGTCTTGAAGTGAAGGTCTGTCTGCACTGAGGGCAGCTGTAGACTCCCTTCTGATCATCCCGATCCCAGCAGCCTGTGATACAGTTCATACAGTAACTGTGTCCACAGGGAATGGTCACTGGATCCTTCAGTAGATCCAGACATATTGAACAGCTGAACTGATCCTGAGCCAAAGAAATATTGGATTCTGCCATTTTATTTCACACACTCCATGACAGAGAGACATCCACAACAACAGCTTAGTTTCGATTTCTCTGAACTGAAACATTTCCTGGTTTTAAAACGTGTGCAAATGTGCAAATCTTATAATATACACGACCGCTAGATGGCAGTCTTACACAGAAACTTGCTAGACAGTTTATGAGACTAGAAACATGTAATTTTATGATATATTAAAATCTGTTGTTTATGCTGATTGTAACAGTCATTCTGTTCTTTTCACACAGGATTATCAAGTATCTGAACTCGTTTACATTCTTCTTTATGAATGAGAGACCCTTTTAATGTAAGTTACATTTGCTTTATTTTGTCCAAAGGGATTTGCATTGCAAGCAAGGTATGGGCCTACTGTACATTACATCAAATCATGCATTCCCTGGGTATCGAACCCAGTACCTTGGTGTTGCTACTAGCACCATTTTCTACTATTTGAGCTACAGAAAAGCTTTTGCTTACTGTTTTTGGTAAAACAAATCTTTGTCGAGGGTTTAATGATCTGTAGGTTTTAGGGGTATGTAGAGTGCAGGGCAAAAGGAATTGAAGGGAAATTCTCGAATGTTTTTGTGCTGGCGGCGGTTTAAAAAAACACTGTCAGCAAATACAACCTGACCAGACACGAGTCTTCAGTCCATTGCAACACACACACGCTTCAGAGAACGATTACAGCACCACATGTAGCCTACTTCATCAGCTCTCAGGGATGAAGATCAATGTTCAAATAGTTAAAACTGGACAGGTCCACCACTCAGTTTAATTGTGATTCCTCCACGTGTGTATGTTTAAAGCTACCAAAATAAGAGACTAACACAACATTTGATTAGTGATCTGAAACTGACTGCAGTTTTGTGGAGTGCTTACAGAATTAAACTGACACCGCAGATCCTTGTCTTCTAAAGTAATGTTACAAATCATCTTTAATTTAGGTTTTAATTCCATTAAATGAATGGCTTGTGGGCTCCTTCTCTTTAAATAATGGCAATAAGAGAACATTTATGGAAGGGATTTGTGGAAATTGCATGAACAGAGAGAATAAGTTAGTTTATTAAATGCGTTTATTCAGTGGTTCATTGAATGTGATCTGCTAAAACTGCATGTACATACACTCTTTGAAGATACAGAGCTGTCAGCGCTAAATAATGAAAAGAAAAATCACTTTGAATTCTTTTTTGTTAGGTGAAGAAAATATAGTTGATTTCTATTTAAAAGACAACGTCAGACGTAAATAACAAGCATAACTGCAACTTGTGAATAAAAATGATTAATATTGCGCTGATAATATTTGGAGTAAACATAAGAAACATTGTCAAAATCAAAACATGACAATGATATCTTGAGAATATCTCTCACAATATTCTCTATATTGTTAGATCAGAGAGTGTCATTTTTGAGCCCTGTCCTGTCCATGATGGACTAGCTCTCAACCCAGGATAGAGCGGCTGAGTGAATGTGGTGTGGACTCTGTGAATGAAGGTCATTGTGTCAGAGACGCTGTAGAAGGACAGAGTTCCTGCACTGTGATCCACATACACTCCTATTCTAGAGGAGCTGGAGACTACAGGGAGTTTAGCCTGTTTGTTATTATGCCAGAATGAGCAACTAGATTCAGAGCAGGACAAACTCCAGGACTGATCATTATATCCAAACTCACACTCATCTCCCCGTCCCTTCCTTCTGATGCTCTGATATGACACTGTTATATCCACCTCACCACTCCACTCAACCTCCCAGTAACAGCGTCCACACACACTCTCTCGACACAACACCTGAGGATGACCATCAAATCTGTCTGGATGATCAGGATACCGCTGGACTTTGTCAGTGTATTTAGTCACTCTGTTCCCTTCAGACAGTACCAGGTTTTTATTAACTGTGTTTGGATCCAAAGTGTGTTGACGGGAATCTGATGAAGATAAAACACATGATCTGCATTTATCAAGTAATACTTGACTTTCAGTCTTAAAAATAAAACACCAGAGGTTTATTATACTTAGGTTTTTTAATACATGGAAAGTTACAGTCATGTTATATACTTTAGGAAAAAAGATTTATAACATCTGCCTCACTGTTAACATTATTGAATTGGTGTGTCTCCGTGTGTTTGGAGTTGACCATCAGAAATTATAGTTAGTTAAAAATTTAGAATTGAAATTCAAATCACATTTTCTATTTATTTTTTGTCCTGTTTAAATGTTTTAAAATCTCTTTTCAACAGCTGTACAAACTCAACAGCCTCTGTACAGTTGAGCTGAAGGTCCGTTTTAATGTTTATCTGCCAAAACAGAACCTAGCAGTGAGTGATGAACACAAGTGACCAGACCAGGGGCCTCATTTATAAAACGGTTGCACACAGATTTGAACGTAGAGTGTCATGCCACGTCAGGGTCTAAGCAGCCTGAGAACTGCAGGTATTTGGAAATCTAAGCAATTCTTGTCACTCGCCATTTTCAAGTAAAGTATTTGGACGTTGACTAGTGATCTTTATGTTTCACAAGTTGACACTTAAAGGGTTAGTTCACTCAAAAGTGAAAATTCTGTCATTATTACTCACCCTCATGTCGTTCCAAACCCGTAAGACCTTCGTTCATCTTCAGAACACAAATTATGATATTTTTGATAAAATCTGAGAGTTTACTGACCACCCCCCCATCCCCCCCCCCCCCAACTGCAACGTTACCACTTTCAAGGCCCAGAAAGATAGTAAAGACATCGTTAAAATAGTCCATGTACAGTGGTTCAACCTTAATTTTATGAAGCGACGAGCATACTTTTTGTGCAAAAAACCCCCAAAATAACAACTTAATTCAACATTTTCTTCTCTTCCGAGTCTCTGACGCTGTTCACGTGAGCACCCCGATGCAGGGGCGTAGAATTTAGTAGGGACGCTAGGGACGTGTCCCTACCAATATCCAGTGACACTGATATATCCCTAGCAATAATTTCGATCGAAACTTAAAATATATTTATATTGATGTCCCCGTCCCCACCAATTTCAAAATCAAACCTACGCCACTGCCCCGATGCATGTGTATGTTGCTGACGCAGGAGCCAGTCAACTCGGAGCCGGCATTCTGACGTAGAACCCGGAAGAGTTTGAACCACTGTAGTCACATGGACTTTTTTAACAATGTCTTTACTACCTTTCTGGGCCTTGAAAGTGGTAATAAAGTTGCAGTCTATGGGGGGGGGGGGGGGGGGGGGTCAGAAAGATTCATCAAAAATATCTTAATTTGTGTTCCGAAGATGAACGAAAGGCCTTATTGGAACGACATTGGTTGAGTAAATAATGACAGAATTTTCATTTTTGGGCCTTAACATATAAAGGAGTAATTGAGAGTGAGGAGTTGCTGGGAGAGAGGGAGGGATCCTGGAAAAACTGTTGTGGCTGAACGTGTTCCCCTCGAACTTTGTTAATAAAACATCATTAATTACATTAGGTAGGCCGCGTTTGCAAGGCGGAGATCTGAAACCATTCGGCTGCACACAATTTCAAGACCATTTGCAATTTATAAATTCCACATCTCATTCTCTAATTGAATCACACATATGCACATTTGAGAAATGATCGTAAGATCAAATGTAGGATGGTTTCTACACAACATTTTATACACGTGGCCCGAGGACTTTTTAAGTTAACTAACCCAGTAAGATAAACTAACTATCATATGATTATTCCTGATTTGGTGTAGTTAATTGTACTTTGAATATTAACAAAGTAAATGTGTCTCATGTATGTCAAGAGTTGTATGCAGTTCAGTTTGATTGTTTATATAATAAGAACTAAAGTTTGTCTCTTTATGTACATGTATGATCATAGAGACTTACATTGCAGGAACTCATCATGGGTCTTGGGTTCAGGAGTGGGAATGATGTTAATGTTTCTAACTATGGAAACCAATATAAAATATGTTTAATTATCAAACATTTTAGAATATTTTAAATATGCATTGTTTGTTTTTTGTTTTTTTACATGAGATCATATACATGTTAGGAAAAGCTTACCTCTACCAGATATAATTTTTATCTCTTCTCTGCAGAAATGCTCCAGTTTCTCTCTCAGATGAGACACAGATTTACCAACATCATCAAAAGAGAGACGAGAACAGAAAATTATGCTGGGTGAGTCTGTAGATCCAGGAGGGACTGAGAGAGACTGGAAACTCTACACAGACACAGCGACACAATAGAAACACCAGCTAAAGACACAGAAACATTTGATAGAAAAAACAATCTCTTCCCTTCCTAAAGACACTGTCCAGTTTGTCAGATCTCTGTTACCTGGATGAAATGGATGTGATGGTCTGTGTGTGAAAGCTGCTCCAGCTCAGCGTCTCTCCTCCTCAGATCCTCGATCTCCTGCTCCAGTCTCTTCAAGTGTCCTTCAGCTCGACTCACTGAAGTCTTTTCCTGGTCTCTGATCAGCTGTGTCACCTCAGAGCGGCTTCTCTCAATGGAGCGGATCAGCTCAGTAAAGATGCTCTCACTGTCCTCCACTGCTGCCTGTGCAGAGCGCTGTTAGGACACACACAGAGACGCATTAGAACCAGTCCATTCACTCAGCTCTTACTGGTCCCTCACACAGCCTGTTCCCCACAGTGGGCTTCAGTGGGACTGAAAGAGCTCCAGCACTGGCTCCTCACGGACTGACTGGAGGAGAGTCCTAACTGAGTGTGAAACAGCTCTTCCAGCAGTTCTTCTGCTCTAAACTCACCTTGTGAGACTCTACAGCCTTTCTCAACTTCTGAAGGTCCTTCAGTTTCTTCTGGATTCCCTGCTGGTCTTTTCTTTGCATCTCACCCAATTGTCTCTGTAGGAATAACAAGTAAAAAGGAATCTGATA